>JACBKR010000953.1:0-47359 GCA_014218235.1 Colocasia esculenta
ACATGAGACAGCACATTTTCTGCACTTCTCTTTATGTAGAAGGTATTTTTTTGTATTAACAAGTCAAGACATTAAAAACATCTTCTCTTTCCAAAAAAAAAGGACATCAAAAACATTATGATGCTTAATGAGAGGGTTATTTCTGTACGCATACATAGAGAGGTTATATTAAAAAAGCACATATGCAAGTAAGAGGGAAGTTCTGCTATTTTCCCTTTTTATTCTCTTATGAACTGGACAGTTCAACCAAAACTGGCAGAAACAAACATGCTATGGTTGGTTCAGATGTGGATCAGCAGGCTCCACTCTGAACTAGCTGGTCTGAAATGTTGTCAGCTCATGCTCAATTTTGTTCATCTTTGTTGCTCCTTTAAAATTCTGTTAGAAGTGTGATTATTTTGCTCCATCTAAGGAGTTCAGAAGATCACATAATGCTCTGGACATTGTTGCCACTTGCCATTGCTTGAGGTCTCCCTGATTTCTCATTCCCTTCAAAATCCCCAGAAGTAGAAAGAAGAGAAGAAAAGCATGGGGAGATGATGATGTAGTACTAAAAGATCAACTCATCAACCTCTCCAAGATCTGAGATGACAATTCCTTGTCTTCGAAGGGCACGTTCCACAAATGTATCCTCCATCTCTTCATATAGGTAAGAGCTAATCCATAGTTTTCAAGAAATACAGTGAGACATAATGAATATACACATGCATTTGCCCGAGCTTATTTTCTCCCCCAACCCCAAAAGATATCAGAAAAAGGTTACCACTTATATCCCACCATCAAGCAAGACACTCTTGAATGTTGGTGTGCAACATTCTCCCACTGATATATGTGAACCAAAGTAGCACAGAACCAAGGAATTGCAGTAACTAAGAAGACAAAATGATGTTTCTCTAGGCTATGAATGGGTAGATGGACAATCAAAAACCCAGAGATATCAGGAGATAAACACATGATGCTGCAAAATAAAACCACAAGAACGAAGTATGAAGTATGCACCTGTCAAGAGTCACAAAGTAAGGGGGAACCCATGGCAAACATAAGAAGAAGATGTGAATTTTGTTATTTAGTAAATTCAGTGGAAACATGTTGGACCAAATACCATAATCCTATCAAATACTACTCATGTGGTCATACCCCAGGCACTGCAACACAACTACAAACTTTTTGCAATACGAAGATAAGTAACTACATTAGAAAGCAAAATACAATGACGGAGGCGATAATGGATAGAATATATTTTGTTCTCTGAATAAGTGGAGCTTAGAGGTAAAGAATTCCTTGTCAACCCTTAGCAAAATATTGACCAAAAGTACTGGCTACTAAAACTCTTAACATTGGATAAAATTCTCCTCTATAACTCAACGATATGGAGACTGAAATTAAAAAAGAAAGGATATTGAATGAAACCAGTATTATTTGAATTTTCCATAGTCAAACCTACCTCTGCTGCAAGACCACATACTGCATCTTTGAACTTAACCATCCATGCCCACATGTCCTCCAACCATCTCCCAATTTTACCTATTGATAAATCTATAAAAGATTCAAAAGGTCTTGTATCAATTGCCAAGAAGTACTATGCTTCATTGAAAACAAAAACACTAAGAAAGCAAGAAAAACAAAACATGCAGACAGTAACAAAGGCAAATAAAAACAATAATAGAATCATGAAGAAACAAAACTTGAGCTTACAGAGAGGCAACAAAAGTTAAAAGAGAGGCAACAAACACCAATCCCATGCAAAGAGTAATGTTGATGACTTCACAATGTTAAAAAGAATATGAATTGTTCTATTCTTGTTTTCTGCTATCACCATTCAGGAAGGCACCAAGCAAGATGGTCAGATTGATTCAACGCATTGAGCATCTCGCCATGGGTCTACCAAAACCCCCCGAGGAATTTTGGCATGGGAATACATACTTTCAAGACATATCACTCTAAGTAGTTGAAGGAATCTGTTTGGGTAAAGTGTAAAATTAAGGGACAACTTCACATAAATAACTTGAAATTTTCACTATTTTACATGGATAACTAATAATTTTTGTTTATGAAAACTGTACCAGTGAATTCATTAAAAATATCCAACTTAGAGAAAAAAGTATTACCATTACACCATTTACTGCAATGACTCTCTTTGTGTAGTGCAAGATTTTACATATATACCCCCCAAGCCATTTTAAAGAGGATAATGGTGAAATGTTTTCCTCTGAAGGGGTTATTCATAAATCATAGCCTTGTGAAAAGTAGATAACGTTATGATTTTAGGAGGTGTTTTCATGTAAATGAAAATCTATCGAGTTATTATGTAAAGAATCCCATTTGAAACTGTTCAACCCTGGCAAGCAATTAATCGTGTCATTAAGCAAATAAGAATCAACAAATTGACATTTTTGGCATTAGGGGAAGGAGTCCTCAAGAACATGTGTAAAGCTTTTGAAAGAACATACGGCATGCATGCAGAACAAAAACTTCAGTTGAAGGATGTGCTTTACCCTAGATAGTGCAGTGCATACATGAAAATTCTGTTTCAACATCTCCTGATGCATTTTGGTGAGGTCCGCATGCTCATTGAAAAGTGGAGAAGACAATGGCCAGCCAAAGAAGATAACACAGTCTGGTGACTCATTCTCCATGCTACATTGTGGATGATTTGCGGGGAGAGAAACAACCGCATTTTCTCTAGGGTTGCTCGTGATGCTGAGTCTCTTTTTGCGATGATTTGCATCAAAGTTAAGGAATGGGCGTCTATTGTATCTAATGTGAATCAGTCCAATTCTACTCTTTTTACTTTGTTGGGGGGATAGAGATTGGCTATACATATGATGTTGCATGGCAGTGTATAGGTGGGCTCGGCAGTTTTTTGGACATCTTGATGAGCCTATATGTGTACATTCTTTATCTTTTTCATTTATATACTAGTGGTACTATCCACCTTTCAGAAATATTTCCTGATGCATTTGACTTGTATTTTAGGGGAGGAAGACCTATGTGCTATGCTCAATTGCAGTGTCCATTGAGGGTCAAGGGTCAGATTTATGACAGGTGCTACAAGTGATCCTTTTTTTTAACTCAAGATGTCCATTCCTTAAGAAAATGTCAAATACTTGAATACAGTCAGAATCTGGTACACGGGGTTGATGTCAGTAAAACTTTTTCCCTTTTCGTTTTTACCATGGACGTGAGTAATACAATAAATACATGCAACCAGAACAGCTGCTCAAAACTTCTGGGCTGAATTGAATTGAGGAGACAATGGTATTGCAATCTATAAGAATAGTTCCACATTGGAGGGGACCACAAATATTATTGTGCTTATAATAGTGGAGCCCTCTCCACCGATGCCTTGAGGATTGATGTCTTTAGTTGGACGGCCCAATACAATAAACTTGAACACAATTCATTGCAAAGAATGATTTTTCACACAGAAAGGAAAGGTAAGCTACAGCAAGCTCATGCACATTCACCAATGGAGTCAAGATCCATTCACAAGTGCCAAAATAAAATCAGTCAAGAAGGAAGATGATGCTTTTGAATTCCCTAGGCTTCACGTTTCTCCATTGCTGCCAGATTCTAACCTAAACATCAGTTTGAAGTTTGAAGCCTTAACAGACCTCAGAAACTATACTAAATGGTTCAATGTGGAACCAAGATCTTCATAAGTGTTCAAGCTTGATAAATCTCTGCCTAAGTACTCATTGGAAGTACCAAGTATCAGGACAGAAATAAGAAAACCTTCAAAATGAAATGGTTACAACCACTAGGAATCAAAAGCAAAGAAAGTGTATGGCCATAATACTCTTAGAAATGACCAATATATACATGCAATTAGGGAGAACAGAATCTCCCAAGTAATGGGATAAGGCTCTGATGATGATGATAAGGGAGAACAGAATCTACAGATTAGATGAAGATGACCAAGTCATCCTGGAGGAAATGCTACAGAGAAGTACGCCAGTGAAGGAGAATCACATGATCTGGTGAACAACCACAAAACAAGTCTAGTTGGCCACCTAAAAAATGCAAAATGACAAGATCTCCAGGAATGAATTGCATAAACCATAACAAAGCTACTAGAGGAAAGAAAGAATGATCATCTGATTAAGGACATGAGAAGCACATAGGCAGTTACAAGACAGCAGTCTAGGAGGGAGCAATTAATTCAATGCCACTCTTGCATTAATTCTTTCTTTTTCCCAACATTACACAACTTCATTTTCAGCCTTTGAACATCAAATACAACTGTTCACCCATATATGTCTTGCATACGCTGCTAGTGACATTTATTAATATCATCTCCTTTCTTTTTTTTGGGGGTTTGGGGGGGGGGGGGGGGAGGGAGGGGGGTTAGCACGCAAGGGAGCCGTCAAGATGATAGAAAGCTTACCATTTCTTGTTTTAGAGTCATACTACATATGCCACTTCCAACCTCCAATGGCACATCCAAAAGAAATAAAATTATTAGGTGTCCGTGAATAGGGAGTGCAGGACAAACTATAGATCTAAACCCAACTGATAAATCCAAGGAACCCATGTCTGCATCATCAACCCATGACTGGAAAACAACTTCCCTAGCCCCTACACTGCATAGAAGGAAAACTACCATGCATCAGAATGTCTCAGAAAATTCAGCATCAACTCCAATGTCAGGAAACAGTAAATGGTCAATTCTAGGGATATGGTACATGTGCTGGAAGTAATGATGGGCAATGGAAGGAATCCATATTGAACTGAGGCATTCTACAAGATCTAGATAAATGTTTGGTGCCTCTATAATAATCTAGTGTTGAGGAAAACAACCGATGCAATTCTCCAAGTAGAAAGAAAAGAAAATGGACTGTTTTCATATTGAACTTTCTTGAATTAATTTTTATAAGAAATATTCACTTCCCTAATATGCATCTGCCTAACAGCTCAAGGATGTTTAACTGTGCCCATCTCCTCCCATTTCCTGAAAGTGCGTCCTTATCCCCTAAGTGACTAAACAACAAATCTGCAGTCCTGAAGTAACACAAAGAAGAAAAGGAAACAGTGTTAATAGACAAGTAGGCAGAATGGCAGATGTCATAGCCCCTAGATGCAAAATGTTAATCTTCCTGAAACCTTCAGAAGGAAAAGCTCAACATTCAACTGGTCTTCTGGCATGTACAGGGATAAAGGAAACCTGATCACAAATCTCTTTGACAAGTCTGGCCTTATGAAGAGATTTAAAAAAAAATCCCTCAGCCTGTAAGACATCATAAGCACTGAATGCACAATCCCGTAGTTGCAACATCAACAAGAATTAAGAGAAACAGGATATGCTTGCACAAAAGCACATCATAACTCCAAAAAAATCTCTGACATCTTGCTCGATAAAGAGGTTTCTAAAGCAAGAAAAAAGTTGGCAAGAAATCTTGGTTCAAATTTCTGCAGATGATTGATGCATCCTTCTAAACTTGTAGCCCAAGATCAGAGGAGAATCAAGGTGTTTACGCCAATGTTAACCACACGGATTTCAATAAACAGGCTGTGCACTCATGATGCCAAAACTAAGTGCACTATAACAATAGAATGGCTATAGCACATATTTTTCCCCTCTTTATGTGATATCCTGGAAATATGCTGAATGTACTGTGGTGGTACCGACTGGCAGATGGCTTAAGACTGTCATTGGAATGCTCGATAGTATAGTTATACACATATTTAGATGAGACCTCCACTGTATTTTGTGGAATGTCCACCCAAGTTTGTTCATTTACACAACTGGATACAGGCAAAATGGCACCGACAGCCAATCTACTACTGCCTGCACAGGGAATAGGGTAAAATGGGCATCTAGAAGTTATATGAACAACTCTTTTTTGAGACAAGATTCCTAAACAATGTTTCATTCACCAAACAAAGTATAGTGAGCATCTAGACAGCTATATGAACAAACCTGTTGATTGTATTGTTAATAGTGACTGCTGTAGTCTTAAATTAAATGTTGGATAACACTCTGACTCCACCTTGTCTATCAGGGTTAAGAGGATGAAATTTCAGTACAAGGATTAAAACTTAAACTAAGGAATGAAACTAGGCATATCCACATCCTGTTTTTCAAGAAACCAGTACAATTTTGTGATAAGAAATATCACAAGATGACAACTGGTTTACATTCACCCAAGTTTGTTCATTTACACAACTGGATACTGGCAAAATGGCACCAACAGCCAATCTACTACTGCCTGCACTGAATAGGGTAAAATGGGCATCCAGAAGTTATATGAACAACTCTTTTTTGAGACAAGGTTCCTAAACAATGTTCCATTCACCAAACAAGGTACAGTGGGCATTTAAACAGCTATATGAACAACTCTTTTGATTATATTGTTGATATTGACTGCTGTAGCCTTGCATTAAATGTTGGATAATAGTCTGACACTGCCTTTTCTGTTAGGGTTAAGAGGCCGAAATTCAGTAAAAAATTAAAACTTAAAATAAGGAATAAAATTAGGCATATCCACATCCTGTTTTTCAAGAAACCAGTATATTTTGTGATAAGAAATATCACAAGATCACAACGGTCTACATTCCTGTGGCGCTTCCAGTTATGAACTGCAGCGATGTGTTTGTCATGAAAAACCAATGAACTATGACATTGTAATCGCTCAACATTCAACTCAAGTTTTTGTCCACCTGTGACGTTTCTAGCTATGATTATTGCATGCAAAATGAATAAACCATACAGATTGGAAGTCGGTCATTTTAGTAGAATGGATCATACTATGTAGATTGTTTCCCACTCGAAATGCATCTCTGAAACATACAAACCAATTAAGAGGCAAAAAAGCAATACAACACTGATTTCTCCTTTGAAGTGAGACATGGTTATCATCTCAGATAGGATCCAAACTTCATATTCCTACCAGTATATAGAACTCCAAGTGCAAGTCCACTTATCCTAATTGCGAAGCCTTTAAAGTGGTGTGCATCCCTTCTTGGAACTTTCACCCCTTTTCTAAAATACTCTTCACACATCTAATGAAGCAAACCATATTCTCACAGCATACCAGAAAACCATAAAATAGCCATGTAAACAGCAACTGAAGCTTCAATTGCAATGACCAAAGAGTTAAATTACAAGTACAAAAATAACAAAGTTTCTGTTTTTCCATATGCTGGATAATTGTTTTACAAAGCACAACCTGTATAGCTATCTCTTCCAAAACACTGCAAAAGAATCTTGTTCCATTAACAATAGATTGTCTGACAACAATGGCAGCATCATGCTTTAAAAGCGACAATAAGACAGGCATCATTGCAAGTGATTCTTCGGTCACTTTCGACCCAAGTTCCCCCAGAAGCCTGCCAACCATGGAAAAGAGTACAGTTAGTTGCATGGTGAAGAATCAATCAAGAGTTAGAATTATTATAACCCTACAAGCAAACAAAAAAAGCAAAGCTTACGGACACCTGTTCAAAATACCTGACCTATTCACAAAGCTTGCAAAAGAAAGAAACCAGATAACATTACACATAAAACAAAACAGGCATCAAGTTCTAATGCCATTGCATATGATGCGGTGATGTAAGCATACTTGTCAACTGGAAACAGGTTTTGGACATGCTATGCCAAGAGCATGATTCTATCAAAAGCTGATTATGTATCATCCCACCTTCACAGCTGGCAGGATCCACAGGAAAGTCATAGAAGCAAGTAAAATTAAGGGAAATTAACACTGTGTTTATACTCAAGGGGCACTGCTACCAACAGGTCTGGATACAGAAGTGTATATTCTCGTGGAAGAAATTGGCAAGAAGAAACTTACCTTAGGTACAGGCTTGCTTACTGCTATACCGTTGTATTTCATGTCAGTTTTTCTTATGCCAGTGGCAGTTACGAAGAAAAGTGATCACATATAATCAAGATCCTCACAGGAAAGTACTAATGCAAATTCTGAAAGACATCCCACTGGTTGGTTGGAATCTTCTTTGCCAGAAATGTAAGAATGGCAGTCTGAGGCTTAGGGGCTTGAATCTTTTAATGTGGATTTGTTGAGTAAATGGTCATAAATTATTGGCTGATAATGAATATGGAAAATTCGTAAACTAGGTGCTTAAACAAGCAATATTAACTTTGACTATTGCAGGAACCAAGAATAAACATCCTTAAGCATATCTTCCTCATTCCATGGTTCTGGAGGCATACAATATCTAGGTCACTCATCTAACAAGTGAGTTGTCAGTACTTTCGTTGATAGGGTTCAAGTGTAATATAGTGATGGAATCATGGAAAATTCAATTTTATAAGAAGACACTAGGAAACTTCTCAAGAGAGAGGGGGGGGGAGAGAGAGAGGACACTAGGAGATTGCCTTTAGTATACCCAACAGAAGGTTTCTTTTAACCCACTTTAGACGTTAGACAATGATGAGGATTATCTACACACTCCTTGAGGACCCCGTACAATAAAAGGAATGTTTCCAAAGTACGGATGCAAAAGTGACCATCTTTCCAAATCGCCAAATTTTCTCCAGAAAGACACAGTTCACGGAATCTCTGAAGACCCCGCCCTTCTCGTACAAAGGGCTACACAGAGTTACAGTTTCAAGTATGATCTAGGGTTTCCAAAAAGAACAAAAACACCACACCGCAATTCAATATGATCTTAGGGTTTTCCTTCGAGGCAAAGAAACGGGATCACCAGCCAAAATTTTTCTGACGAAGAACCACAACCAGAGAGGGAGAGAGAGAGAAAGATGAAGATAATGATAACAACAAGAATAACAGCAATAACAAAAAAATGCCGTAAATCTTACGCGAGGGCTCGGGAAGGATCGCGCAGCTCGACCTCCAGCCGCCCCGGCGCCGGCGAATCCGCCAAAAACCTCGCCGGCATGCCGAAGCCCTCCGGACCCGCCTGCCTCCCCCGCCCTTCGAACTCCATATAGGCGGGGAATTGGAGAGCGGGGAGAGAGAGACAGCGGGAGCGGCGGAGGAGGAAGAGAGGGAGAAGCCAGGGGAAAAGGAAGGAGACACCAGATAGGGTTTGGTGGCGGCGCCGGTGGCCACGGGCGACGATGGCGTCGAGGGCAGAAGAGAGAAAGGTGGGAAGAGAAGAAGCAAAGGGAGGGAACGAGGGAGATTAGCCTCCCGGTGGACTTAAAAAGAAGGCCGGGTTTCGGGCAGGCACCCTGGACCGGGTCGGGTCAAAAAGAGGCCCAGGGTGATCTAAATAATATGAAAGGACTTAGATTGTGGGATCCTAAATGACTTAAGTGTGTGTGAGTACTTTGTAGTGGAAAGTTTAGAGTCTTTGGACTCTCTAAGAATGCAAACTACGTAAGAGAAATTTTTAACGCAAATACATATAAGGAGACTCATATTTTATCATGGTTCAGCACTGATCCAAATTTGTCCTATATCTAATTCCCAAGAACAACTCGTTCTGGACTTTCGCTAACACAAACAACTATCAATCTTCTTCTATTGTGAGTTAAAAGATAGCTCACTAAACACACTGTAGCAGATCTTCTTCTACTTCCGAGCAATAAGATAACTCACTTTTTTGCATGAGAGAAGCACACTCACTGGCAACCCAACAAACCCTTCCTATTACGAGTTAAGATGGATGTTCACTGGTATAGACCCCAATCTAATCACCCTTATAAGGTTCTATGCCGATCTACAATGCCTCTATATCAGACGTATGAAATGCTACAATGAGCGCACTAAATGTTTAACACACATATCAAAAATAAATAAATTGTAGAAGTGGTTGACCGTATATGTGGCTTCAGCTAGATAATGATGAGCTTTTCGTCGTTGAAGACTTTATCTCCTCTTAAATGCTTGTCGAGACACTAAGGGAGAGGAGGAAGAAGATGAGAGCTTTAAATGTTGTAGGAGATGAATACTTTTTTGCATAACTTGATTCTCTTTTGCTCTACCTCTCTTTTCCTTTTTCTTTCTTTCCTCTCAAAGTGTTTCTCTAATCACCTCTTCTTTTCTTGCTCACGTAAAATGCTTTTCTCAAATATATGCTTGCAAAATATTTTTTGTTTTAGTTGGAGATGTGATTGGTATATATATATATATATTATATATATATATATATATATATATATATAAAAGCTTAAGGTGTCCTCATAATGGCTTGAATAATCTATCCATTGTAACTTGAGTTGTCATCAGTTAGATATATTCTTAAGCTCTTGTATATGTAGACTTGACATCCATTATATAGTATGCATTGTGTCTTGGCTGCCATTCGGTATATATGTCTTGAGCTCCTCATTTGACTTGTCACTTCTTCTTAACTTGGACGATAAATGCATTTCAGATCTTCTATTGTCAAGTTATAAATGTTTTCCATTGTATGTCATCCTTGTAATGTTCTGCATTTGTCCATACCTTAGACTATCTTTCTATTATTTATAGGTACATGCAAAAGTACTCCCCTTTCTAGTCTTTTGCCTATGGTCAACATTGCTTATACAAAATAATACAAAGATGTATGTTCAATATATCTTCCCATATTATTTGATAGAGTTCCAATATGTGCATTAAATGTAAATTTGAATCTAGAACTCTTTGGTGAATATGTCTAGATAAACAAAGAAGCTTGACAGACTTAAATAATTTGTCTGTCACATTAATAGGATGTTCTCAATATTCATATAGAATAAACAAATGTTTATAAGACAAGTAAGCTCATTTAATTCTTCTAACCAAGACTTTAAGCTGGATGATTTTCAAGTGATTTCAGTGAGTCATATGAAAGTCTTTTTAAATATTAGACTCATATCTTAGGTCTATGACATAGTCGTTTTCTCTATAAGACTCGAGTTTAGAACATGAGAAAAAGAGTCATTTCTAATTGTATGTAAACTTGCTTTCTCTTTGAATGTAAGACTTGTTGATCTTTCTACTTGTTTGATGGATTTGTCGTGTTCATAAGCGTCTGATACTTTTTATATTTATAAGGGGACTTATTTTCTTCTTATTTAGAGTCTTAAAGAGACTATAAAGTTTTTGTCATTTTTTGTCGAGTTGTTTTCATTGCTCTTGTCTTTATTATGAGACACATTTCATAAAATGTGAGTAAGACTTATTTTCATCTATTGTAAGACTCATTTTCTACTTCTCTAGGAGAGATTTGATTTAGTCATAATTTTTTTTTATCTCAGATATGGACTCATTTTAGTCATTTAAAAACAAGGCATGTTTTGTATAGATTTGTTTTAGTCTTAGTGTGAGACTTGTTTTTGTCTTCTAGAGTAGGACTTATTTTTAGTTCTCAAATACTTATTTTTAATCTCAGTGTAAAACTCATTTTGTTGTTCTATGAGATAGACTATTTTAATACCTTAAGTGTAAGACTTATTTTATGGGGACTTCTTTTTATTATTATTAACATGAGACTCGACTTCTCTTTCAGCATACGACACGATTTAAGTCTCAATGGTACACTCGATTTGCTTGGAGTCGATTCTAAACCTGAGACTTTGCTCTAAATAGGATTAAGATGTCTATTCTTCAAGGATCAATTCTTATATCATGAGAATCGATTCTCCATTATGTCTACGACTGGATTCTTCTAATTTCTGAGACTTGATTTCATTTCTATCTTGAAACTTGTTTCTAAATTTGTGTATGAGACTTGATTGTCAAAGATGCTAATTATGAGTGCTCTGCAAGTCAACGCATATTAATGATGACACTTGTAATCTTATATTAATCTCTTTTTGTCATGCCCCGCTAATTAGCAGCGGAATAAATCAGGGAGGCATGAACAACGAGTATGGTAATGAAAATTGCGCATACATTCGCAAATATCAGAGCATCTAATGAACAATAATTGCAATAGAACTCATTATTTTATTGATAATTCATCTAAACTATTACAACCACTAATTCAAAGCCAAAACATAGGGCTCAATGACATTATTACATTGGAAAAGAAATCTAAAGCAAATATCTAACTAGACTTTAAGGTACTAAGGACATTCCATCGCTATGACTTCAGGACGCTCATCACTCCAGTCCAATCCCATTGTTGTGTGTAAGGTTGTCACTTGACTTACCTGAAAACACAATAACAAAACGAAGGTGAGCGATAACGCTCAGTAGGACTTAATATCGCGTGTAAACAAGCATGCTTTAAGTGATTAATGTCTTGTAACGCAGGTTAACTAGAGAGAACGATCATGTATAGTCAAGAGAGTAATAGTGCAAGATAACAAGTGAACGATAATACATTTCTCAGAGTATTGCAAAATTAGGATGACAAATAACGATATAGCGTGTAACAAGATAGTGTATAGCAAGATAGTGTGTATCAAAATGACATGTAATAGGATAGCTTGTATCAAGGTGGCGTGTAACGGATAGCTTGTATATCAAGATAGCGTGTAACGAGATTGCATGTAAAGAGATAGCGTGTAAAGAGATAACATGTAATGAGATAACGTGTATGGTTGCACCACGTGCACTAGTCGAGTACGGCAATAGTCACTTTGGGACAGTAGCCGTTTACGATAGTACAGTATGTCTGAACTCCTCAGACTACTGTATAACAGTCAGTGCTAGCACAGTAATAGCACCAAAATGATACAGTACGTCTGAACTCCTCAACTAATAGTAACAGTTAGATGTCTAGCCAATGTCGAGATAGTCAGAACCGTGCAATGCAGAACACCGTCAATAGCCCCTGCAGGTATTTTCGGGTGGCTCTCTGCCCCCAGGACTGATTGGAGCCCCTCGGACACTCTCCGTGCCCTGCACAGTATGCATTCAAGTCAGTAGGGTCACCGGATCCATAGGTGTATACATCTTTTTGTTACATTTACTAATAAACATGGCTAAAATAAATATATTCTCTCACGCTTTATAAAAATCGTAACTATATATTCGTATTTACATATGACTAAAAAAACGTATGTATAACCTTACAACGGACGGATTTAACATGTATAATTGCGGTATATACCTACGTATTACCCTACTGTAGGTAATTCTGTAGGTATAGCCCCAATTTGTTGTAGTGTGTATAGTACAAGCAATGGGAGCCACAACAGCTCAAGAGTCTCAAGAGGGTACTAGATGAATAGACGAGATAGTAGAGTGAACGTGAATAGATGAGAGTACAAGGATAGTAGATGAGATAGGGGTATAATCGTAAAACAACGATAAACCACGATAGTAACGGTTGCACAGCACCAGGTCGGGTACCGGCAGTCTGGTAGAAGTCACAACCGCCCCAATAGTCGTGCCGCGTACACGAGCCAGGTGGTCCGGCGTGATCACAAGATAAGAGAGATCTCACTAAGGCTGTTTGGATCGTACTGATCCCTAAGAGTGTAATCGGGATTTAAAGGGTACAACCAGCTCGTTGACTAAGGACGTGCGCCAAAGCCAAGAAGACTTACGGAGGTCTTAACAAGGATTCCCTAGTCCAGTCGAGAGTATTCCCGGTGGAGAGGTGGTCCAAGTCAAGGGAAAGTGTGTAAAAACGGGTCCGTCGTGCCTCGAGTGCTCGAAGGCCGAGGGAAAACGGTAACGATGTACAATCATGCGAATAAAGCGAAGACATGTGTCATTTAAATAATATGGAAAATTAGGTAATTAATTTCACTTAATTACCAGATATATTATTGAGAAATTTAATAAAGTTTATGGCAACATGATGGTTAAGTGTGTGCAAGTGTATGAAATCAAAAGAGCATGATGGGTGTGCACAAGCCTTTTATTAATTAGATTCATGTAATTTATTGCACATTAATATTTATTCAGATCAATTATGAATAACAATATTTAATTAAGGCTAAACAATAGATAATTAACAAGTAGAGCAAGGGTATATAAGCAATTTCGAGATCTGGTTGATTTTCTGTTAACGTGACGGGGGTACCGGTCGCGACTCCAAGTCGCGACAAGGCGGCTGGGCGCGACAAGTGAACCGGCCGGTCTGGCTCGGTTCGGGGTGTATATCGCGGTGGTTTAGGTCACCGCGTTCTTAACGCGACATGATGGCGGGACGTGACCCGGCTATATCGCGGCGGGTCGCGCCGTCGCGATATCAGGAGAGTCCGACCCTTTTTTCCCTTTTTCTAGGGTTGATCAGATTTGAAACAGGGCTCTTCTAAATCCAATATAAAATCGTATAATGACCCAAAAATCACGAATTCAGTTTCAAATGAAAGTAGACATATGGATCTATCAGCATGCATGATTAATTTGAAATTAGACAAGATTTTAGACATGCTTTGAACATGTTACATTCTGACGACCTAAACAGGCGCAGTCAGGGTTCAATGAATTTATTGGAGACGAATACTTAATGAAAAATATGAAACCAGTGGCGTTTGAAAGCTAACAAGATGTAGTATTTTAGAGAATTTTATCATGACAGGACATTAAGTATGCACGAAGTTTAAGGTTTTCATGAAGAGTCGGGTACATGCTGCAGACAGGGATTCAATGATTTAATTCTCCCTCAAGAGAGGTCGAAATCAAGCAAGACCAGGTGCGTTTGAAAGATAATAAGATGTAGTATATCGGAGAATTTTATCAGGCATGAGAACATGTACACGTCGGGAATAGAGAAAATATGAGATCTCAGTTCATGAGAACAGCAGGACTTCATGAATTAAATTTGCCCAAATGGGTGAACGAAATACCACGAAACCATAGCGCTTTTGAAGAGGTACATGAAGGCTACCTAGGGTAATTATTCACGATTTTAGCTTGAGAGATTGTCTACCTTTTTCGTGGAGTAAGAAAACCCTAGTTTGGATGACGAAATTATGAAAAACCCTTCTTGCTCCAAGCCTTCTCCTTCCTTGCTCCTTGGTCCAGATCTTCTCCTCTTCATCTCCAAAAGCCTTAGCACGAAATTGTGGGGTGCTAGGGTCAAATGGGGGGTGTTTTTATGGCTTGTAGAGTTCTAAATCACCTAAACTCTTCCTCCTCCTTTAATTACGAATTTACATAATTATCACATATTTTTCTTGCTATATCTATCTAATTGGGTAAGGGAGAGGCTAATTTCGTGGCCAATGGTTTAGGATATGATTAGGACTCTTATTAAGATATATAAGTCATATTAGTACTTTAATGACCCTTTTTAATTAAGAGATAATATAGTTACGAATTTCCCTATTTAATTTGGGTCTCTTATATTTAACCCAATTGTCTCTCATCTAAATCCAATTTTAGATTAGGATAGAGTCCTATTGAGTTATACTAGGTTTAGAACTCTTTCTAAGATGATTAGAGTTAAAATACTCATTATCTTAACCCTTTTCTATTTATTAATATTTTAGGTACGAATTTCACTTATTTAATTCTCATCTCATGGTGGACTCTTCATAATTGGGCCCAAAACTTTATGCTAGGACCATTAGTAAAACACATTACTAATTTAACTTAATGGGTATTGATTTAATTCTAATTATTCACCATTTCTCCTTATGTAAATCTATTTATCACACTTATTCAAGTAATTTCATATTTTTAAATTGAATAAATATTATTCATACCAATATTTCTAATATTCATCATTTGGGCAATCACTCTTAGCCCAATAACTCATGTGAGCTTAATTGTACAACCATGTACTTACTTTACTTAATGGGTTTTTATTATCCTTTTCATTAAAGAATTATTTATGGGCCAAGATTGTCCGTTGGTCCAATATCATAATGGGCTATCATCCCATATTATTTAAAGTCTACCCCACATGTTTATTTTTATTTATAATCCACTTTGGGTCAGAAATAATGGGTTCTTCGACTTATTCCTTAATTATGCTAATAAGTCGCATAAATTCTTAAACTAAGTCCAAACGATTTTTCTATGCCCAATTTTCATGATGGGTCATTAGAGAACATTATTAAAGTATAACTACTATTTTTACAAAATTTTATAGGGTTTATACGCATGCAATAATGATGCGTACTATTTTAATTATTGAATTTATTAATAGATAAAATTTCTATTTATCTATAATTTTTAATTAATAGATTTTCCGGGGTACTACACTTTTGGTAATAATATTAATGGTATTTCTCACTCTATAGTATATACATATGATATGTTTTATATTGTGATGTCCATAGACCTATGCAATGAGAATGGGGATTATGATGACATCATGATAATGATACATATCATCTTTAAACATAGATCTTAAATATTCTAAGTCATATGTTACTCGAGAAGGATATCAAGAAAATCGGATAGACTGGTGTGCTATATAATGATAGAGGCAGCTGACCTCATAGCTGCTTGTGTGGAGACACTAGGGGTATATAGTGCAAGTGCATTGGAGAATGGGTTCATTGAATGATCCGCTCTCGGAATGTTATATGGTTGATGATACATGATTGTCAGATAGCAATTTTCGTGGTCCCAGTTGTATAACTAGTCATTGGATTTGAGACACAAAAATATCTTGTTTGAGTACTCTGTTATTTGAGGACAGACTTATAGGTCTAGTAGTTCCAGATCTAGTACAGTCAGTTATTAGGAATGGTAGCCAACATTACGAAGGTAATTGTGTGTCAATAAAGGATCATCCACTCTCAATATTATGAGAGATGCATAATATACAGTTTTTAGGATATTAGATGGATGAATGACTAAAGGTACACGGTAACCGGGGCAAAAAGTTGGGGACTATGACGTAGTGGCTTAGTACGTCCATAGTTGATGAGTTGAGTAAATTATTATGGAAATAATAATACATTAATCATAAGAGGTTCTGACAAGTGTAACTCACGGCCAGCTCAATACTGGGCCTAGAGGGTCACACACATAAAGTGGATGACGTGACGATAATAGATGATTGGATAAGAGTTATTCAATATGGCTTCTCTCACCAGCATAGTCATGCAGTCGAAGCTAGATTAATGTTGGTGTCGACTGCCATTCGTGAAGGAAGACGAAGTTAAGTTTGATGGCGTGATCGACTACCGTCAAGAACTTCATCTTCCTTGTGAAGGAAGAAAGTTGAAGTTGACAGCGTGATCGATCGCTGTCAAGAACTTCATCTTGTTTGTGAAGGCAGTCGAAGGGTGGTTAATGGCGAGATCGATTGACGTTAACTATTGTTGACTATAGGATCAACTGCCATTAACACTTATGGTTAACAGTGAGATCAATGAAGTTAACATGTGTTAACAGTAAGATCAACTGTCGTCAAGATGGTCTTGACGACACTCTATCTTGCTGTCAACACAAGTATGCCTGCATCTACGATTTGGCCATTCACAATATGGCATGCACGCCCATCCGGACTTGGGGTGGGTAAAACCCCTCTACTCGAGGGAGAGTGGCTCAGAAGAGATCTATGGGCTAAGAGTTTTTGGAGCCCTCTCACCTCCCTCATCCTTCTCCTCCTCCCCCCCCCCCCCCCGCCCTTTCTAGAGAGAGAGTGAGGAGTACAAGAGGGTGAGACTCTCTTCCCTCCTCTTGCTACTAGTGCTCAGCTGCTACACCTTGGAGGTGCACAAGGAGTGCCTCGATGTGGTGGAGAGTCGTCCCGACGAGGAGGAATCTTTGTCGGTCATTGCTGTGTGGATACCACTAGAGAGGAGTTCGTGAGAGCTTCTTTCTTCCAGCGAGCCAGGTTCTGCATGTAAGGAGATCTATAAACTCTCCTAGGTGAAAATGTCTCCCCTTTGAACGGGTTGCACGAGAGTCGTGCACTCGAACATCTTCCCCATCTGATATGTTATTATGGAAAATGTGTTTTTGTTTTAAACTTCATTCCGTTGCGCATTAGATGCTCTTGCATGTTTCCCTGCAAGAAGAAGACTCATCTTGAACTTTACCTTTCCCCTTTAATTTTGGACAATCTTCCTAATATGCCCTCTCTGGTTGCGTTCATAACACGACCTTTTTACTGACTTAGATTTTGATTTAACCCTGCCATTTTTAGTAAACTCATTTTTTCTCAGTTCTCCCTATCACCATCAAGCAATCTGCCAGATCTTCACCATGAGTTTCTAGTATCGATCCTTTCAACTCTTTAGAAGCCTTGACATCTATAGATATATCATCTCCCATACAACAAAGTATCAATGAAATGCTCATTCGAAGGAGGTAGTGAGCATAGGAGTATGAGAGCTTGATCATCATTTTAAGATCTACAACGATCTTAGTAAACTCATTTCAGATGATCGGTAAATGAGCATATCTTCTTTCGTGTGAAAAGTAAATAAATGTTGCTTTAAGTACAAACAATTTATAAGAAACTTGGCCATGTACCTTGACTCGATTCTAAGCCAAAGTTTTTACTGGGTGTCTTTATCAACAACATCTCTCAACACATCATCTACCAAGCACATACAAATTGTTGCGAAGAGTACGCTCCATGTACTCTTCTTTTTCTTTGTGTTTCCACTCGGTCGATAGAGCCTCATTGCCTTTTATTGCCTTGCTCAGCCCTTGTTGTACTAACAAGGATTGCATCTTCAATCACCAGATGTTGAAATCCTTCATCTTTCCATCGAACACTTTAACGTCGAACTTCATTTCTAATATCGACTTTGTAGCCATCAACAAGTAACAAGGATCAAAATCCACTGGGCTCTAATACTAGTTTGCTATGACAATGCTCACTCTGATAGATAGAGTGACACCTAAAGATCTTGATCCTATGATAAGAAGAAAGGAGAGGAAGAAGGATCAATTACACAAGACAAGAACACAAGGATTTACGTGGTTCGGAGATTACCCCTCTACATCCACAGACAATGGCGATAGTGAAATTTTACTAGATGTAGAGAAATTTACAGAACTCACACTCCAACTTGGAGGAACAAATGCTCTCAGAGACTCTCACCCTCAAAACTCCCTTAGATCTCTCTCTAAGAAGCTCTCTTGACTCTCACTGTGGGATGCTTCAACAAGTGGGAGGGGCTCTACTTTTACAGGGATCGAACCCCAAATGGCTGCTGCTGCATTAGCCTTTGAGAAACGAGCTTCTCTTTTGAAACAATTGATGGCCATCAATGCATGCGATGATGTCTTGCTTGGAAGCCTTCAAAACCATGCAAACTCCCACATTTAGTGCATGAGAACACATCTTACATTGACTAGCTCCACAAATCGCATAAGAGCGGTTCTTTTGGTGGTTGGTTCTCATGTTAGCTTGAGAAATCGAGCCATTCATTACAGTTTTTTGTCACCAATTTGCACCTTGAGCTCACACCGTTCCAAGTAGAACTTCCAATTGTTGTGCATGAACTGACAACAGTATGTAGGGGAAAAGACAAATCATAAGAAGCAATCAAAAATCACCTCATAAGTTGCTTCTTTTGCATTGCTTTATTCTAGTGGTAATGCTCAAACATCATTGCCTTATCATGCCAAATAAGGAAGAAGATGTCAAAAAAAATTGTGAAAAGTTACAGCATATAAGTTTAAAGGTGAATAAATGGTTAGTAATTGATTGCTATACTAAAATTTCATACTATAACACTAAAATAGAGTTCTTATTCTATATTAAATTCTATACTATAATGCTTACATCATTGACAGAACAAGGCAGAATAACAAAGCTAATTATCAACTCTCAGTCACATAACTTACAGAATAAATTCATAAATAAACTCGCACTCACAACTCACAGGAATCAACTCTCATATCAACTACCACTCAACTCAAAAAATCAACTCTTAAATAGACTCTCACTCACACTTAAGAATCTCTCTCTCTCACTCAACTCTCAAATCAACTTCCACAACTCCGAAAATCAACTCTCACTCATGACTAAAAAAATCAATTATCACAATCAGAAAATCCACTCTCAATTACTCACTCACACTAAAAAAATCAACTCAAATTCACAACCCAAATCAACTCTCACTCACAATTAAAAAATCAACTCAAATCAACTCTCTCACAACCCAAATCAACTCTCAAATCAACTGAAAGGATCGACTCTCATAACCTAACTTCTATAATCGACTCCTAGAACTTAACTCTGAGAATCGATTCTCTCAATTAATTGACTCTCATAATCTAACTGAGAGAATCGATTCTCAAACCAAAGTTGAGAGAATCGACTCCCATACCAAAATGATTATGGGCTTATATTTATGGAATGCGTCGGAACCCACAAGTCGTGAGTTCCACCGCTCGACCAATCACAATTGGGTGCGACTGTTACAACTCAGCATTCCCTCCCGTGCGAACGGGAGGAAATCATTCTCTTATACGAGCAGACATCTAGCATCTTATTGTATTTGTTTTGATGTGCGACAAATATTAATCTATGTGATTAGGTAAGGGTACTTGGATAAGCGAAGTTTGAGAGATTTGGATTAAAACTCACACACATTTCCGACATCTCTTTTGCTCATATTATCAAGCCTCTACTCATATCCCCCAAGGTTAACCCTACTCTTAATACGAGACCTCCCTACTATAAGGCAAGATCTTTGTCGATGGACCATTGAGTCCTCCAATGTTGATAATCTCATAATATTGTCTAAACCCTTTTTTCTCTAAAAAAATGACAATTGGTGATCTTTTTCCGACATATTATTAAATGGTATATCTTTATTTTTTTGATAATTCAGCTATAATTGGACCCTTGTTAGGTAGAAAAAAAAAACATGGAAGACTTAGTGGACTTTGGGCCACCTCCTAATTGGTCGAAGACGCCGGGATGTGTGGGTCTCGGTCGCCTGATTATTAATGGGTGGGTTGAGCAACTCAAGCGACAATTTGTACACGATTAGCCGAGTCGAAAGTCTTTCTAAAAAATAATTATATGTACTAACTGTGACGGAACGCCTCGGCCAAGCCCGTTAAACCGATAACGTACTTGATCCGAGTCCGCCTCCCGCGAACGGGCCGAAGCCTCGCAAGGGAACCAAACCACAGTCCGTGTAAACACAAAGGAACACACCATTTATTAATATATTTCACATGTTACATAGCCAAATTTCCACAAAAACTAAAAGAAGTACAAGAGCCTGGGGCATACCCCGAGGTACAACTGAAGAAAGTAAACAACTATCTAAACTACACTGCTGAAGTACTACACAGCTGGAACTACACTGCTGGGCTACACTGCTGGAGCTACTGACCCTGCACCGCTACGGCGCGGCTCGGAGCTGGACGACGGTCGTGAAACGTCCTCCTCGCTCTCACCTGTGGGGGTAGGGGTGAGCCTCTCTAGTCACTGGCTCAGTAGGGAACTCCCCCAACACCGAGCAAACCAAAACCACAGGTACGAAAGTAGTAAACAATACCAACAATTCATAGAACAGCTAAGCAAGTAAGTAAAGCTGTAAAAGTACTCACCGTCTGCCGACTACGTAAAACAACTGTAATAATTAAACGGCAAACCAGTACAGGGTACAAGCTAAAGTAGAGACAGCCAAACCGAGCCAGGGAACTCTGGTCTCGCGCGGACGAAAGGTCCAGCTGCCGCTCCACGTAAAAAGGTCAAGCAACTGTGGAGACCAACTAAACACCACCACCTGCAGACCACACGGTCACAGGCCCATGCCTGGCACCTCCAGAGACCCTGGCCTGGGCTCGCTAGAGTGAGGCACTGGAAAAGGACTAGCTGGGGACCAGTGTCGACTACTGGTGTCCGTACCCCCAACTACGAGCGCGCTACAAGTGACTAAAAACAACCAAGTGTCACTGTCCCACTGTCGTCTTTCCCTCAGCCGGACGTACAACTCTAACACACAGAGTGAGGGTGTCCAGGTCAGACGACACAGACCTCGACGGTACAACACAAGTACCGGGACAAAGCCCCGAGCTAACAGCCTGGCTCACAAAGAACCTGGGGCACCCAACTGGAGAGGTAACCACGGTAGGCGTCGTACTACTCGCCACGTACACAGAACCACGTGCACGTCACACACAAACCACGTGAAACCTCACGTAAACCACAAGTAACCACGGTCCACTACACGTGAACCCAACTGACTCGCGTAAACAACGCGCAGTCACTGAAGTAAACAACTAACTGCATACCTTGTATGCTAAACACGAGAACCAAGTGCACTCAGTGCACCTCATGTGTTAACACACATGCATTATCGATAAAAGCCGTAATCAGCTATTTCTGTTCACACACATGCTGGCGGCAACATCGATTGCCGCTTATAGCAAGTCAACGGCAAGGGACCTGCCGTAACATCTTGGCTGAGGAGCTTGGCGACAAGCGATGTTGACGCCAAGTTCTCCGGCCATAAAACCCTGCAGAAACCCTAATCCGGCTCTGCGGGTTTTCTAACTGTTCTAACTACTGAAAAACATGCAAATGCAATTCCTTTAGCATGCTAATACCCAATATAACCCATTATAACATGCTTCGTGCATTAAACTACTCAAACCACCCATTATCCCATATGGTGCAACTTGATTCAAACATGCATTATCATGTTAATTCCGGTGGTTATGATGAGTTTTAATGTTTCTATGGAACTACCAGGGTTCGTCCCCTACCTCAGAACACGTTAGAATCTCCCGCAATCTCCCGGTTCACGCCGAGCCCTCCGCGAGCTCCTACGGGAATTGCACCACGCCGCGACGTTTCCCCGCGCAATTCAGCGATGCCGCGCGTTCTACGCTCGTCCAACTACTCCTCGGTACCTGTTGGAAGCTTCAGAAACACCAGGACGCGAAGCTGGGGCAAGAGGGGAAGAGAGTGAGCTGAGAGAGCTGCCCTCGGGTGAGCCTATAACCTGCAGAAATCTCAGGTTGGCGTCAACCCTCTTGTCGCCAACAGCAACCGCCACCCTCAGCGTCCACATCTACTGCCGCCTAGTTCATGCAGTAAACGTCCACTATCATGGACGCCAACCAGTCAACGGCTACCCCTGGCCGCCAACTTCAACTGAACAGCAGCAGGTCCTGTTTCATTTCAGGACCAACCCTGCTCTTCACCTGCTCAAGCCACGCATTCACATCATACATTCCACACAACTAACTCACATTGGCCTCACAACGGCCACACAACCAACACACACATGATCCGCATGGATCCGCAAGGCACGCGACGTTACATTACTATCATCTAAAAAGAAAATTTCGACCTCGAAATTCATAACACAATTCAAAGTTAAACAACTCATACACATAACCTTTACAAGTACTATCATCTAAAAAGAAAATACACAAGCTTACTCAAACAGATAGGGATACCCTTTAGCCATTTCCGCGGCTAACTCCCAGGTATCCTCACCTCCAACCTATTTTCCCATCTCACTTTAACTAGCTCAATTTCTTTATTCCTCAGCTTCTTCATCTTTCGATCTGTGATCTGCACGGATACTCTGGCATAGTCATGTCCGGCCTCAGGTCACCACCTTGGTATCTAATTATTTGAGCTGGATCTTCAATACACTTTCTCAACATGGAGACATGGAAAATATCATGCACATCTGCAAAATCAGCTGGCAAATCCAGCCTATAAGCTGCTTCCCCAATTCTTTCAATCACCTGGAAAGGTCCCACATACCTTGGACTCAACTTCCCAGATTTGCCAAACCTCATAATACCTTTACTCGGGGAAACTCTCAGAAAAACAAAATCTCCCACCTCAAACTGAAGTGGTCTCCTCCGCACATCTGCATAACTTTTCTGCCTACTTTGAGCTGCCTGCAATTTTCTTTAATAAGCTTCACTACTTCAGTGGTTTGCTGAATCAATTCAGGACCCACTAACTGCCTTTCTCCCACTTCATGCCAGTTCATGGGGTTCTACATGGCCTTCCATATAAAGCTTCATACGGTGCCATCCCAAGACTGGTATGATAACTATTATTGTAGGCAAACTCAACCATTCCCAAATGATGCTCCCAACTACCTCCCCAAACTAAACAACAAGCCGCAACATATCTTCAATTGTCTGAATAGTCCTCTCTGTCTGACCATCTGTCTGGGGATGATAAGCGGAGCTATACCTCAATTCAGAACCAATCACTTTCTGCAAACTTCTCCAAAAACCAGAAGTAAATCTTGGATCTCTATCATACAATAGTCTTCGGAATACCATGCAGTGGAACAATTCTTTCAACATAAATATTTGCCAATCTGTCCACTGTCCAAGACATACTTACTGCCACTAATCTGCATACCTTAGTCAATCTGTCAACAAACACCCATATTCCATTATGCCCGGAACTCGACCTTGGTAAACCTGCCACAAAGTCCATTGCAATATCATCCCATTTCCACTGTGGAATAGGTAACGGTTGCAATAGACCTCCAGGCTTCTGATGCTCTGCTTTAATCTGTTGACAGATAGCACACCTTGCCACAAATTCTGCTATTTCTTTCTTCATATGAGGCCACCAAAAATGCTTTCTTAAATCATGGTACATTTTAGTACTACCCGGATGAATAGTGTACCTAGATTTATGAGCCTCTTCCAATACTCGCTGCTTCACCTCTCTTTCTGCAGGAACAAACAGCCTGCCTCTGAGCCTGACTACACAATTATCATCAATAGAAACTCCTTCCATTTTTACAATTTCAGCTAAACCTGCATCTGCTCTCTGAGCTTCAATGATCTGCCAATATAAAGACGGCTCTACTGCACTAGCAGCTAGAATCGCTCGACGCTGACTACTGGGCACATATAAAGAATTCTCCGCCACTTCTTCATATAACTTCCATTCTTTAATCATCATCATATTCATATACGCCTTTCTGCTCAAGGCATCAGCTACAACATTGGCCTTACCCGGATGGTAAGCCAAACTGAAATCATAATCCTTCAAATACTCAATCCATCTGCGCTGGCGAAGATTCAAATCTTTCTGCGAGAAGATATACTTCAAGCTTTTATGATCTGTAAAGATCTCAAATCTCTCGCCATACAGATAATGCCTCCACATTTTCAAAGCAAAACAACTGCTGCCAATTCTAAATCATGAGTGGGGTAATTTTCTTCTGCTGGCTTCAATTGCCTGGACGCATAGGCTATCACTTTACCATGCTGCATAAGCACTGCGCCAAGTCCTCTCCTTGAAGCATCAGTATACAACACAAAACACACCACTCCCTGCCGGTAATGTCAATATAGGTGCTGATGTAAGTCTTTTCTTCAATTCCATAAAACTTCTTTGACATTCACCGGACCACACAAAAGGCACACCCTTTCTGGTCAATCTAGTCATAGGTGCTGCAATCTTAGAAAAATCTTGAATAAAGCGCCTATAATAACCTGCCAACCCCAGAAAACTTCTAATCTCAGTTATTGTCTTAGGCACTCCCCACCTTGACACAGCTTCCACTTTACTCGGGTCCACTGCTATTCCTTTAGCTGAAATAACATGACCCAAAAATGAATTCCTTCAACCAGAATTCACACTTACTGAATTTAGCAAACAACTGGTTATCCTTAACAACTGCAGGGTAAACCTCAAATGAGCTGCATGCTCTCTTCAGATGCTGAATAAATTAGAATATCATCAATAAAGACCACAATGAATTGATCTAAATATGGATGAAAAATTCTATTCATCAGATCCATAAACCTGCAGGAGCATTAGTCAACCCAAAAGGCATTACCACAAACTCATAGTGACCATATCTGGTTCTGAACGCTGTCTTATCTATATCCTCCTCTTAATTCTCAACTGATGGTACCCGGACCTCAAATCAATCTTAGAAAACACTTTGCTGATTGCAACTGATCAAATAAATCATCTATTCTCGGCAACGGGTACTTATTCTTGATGGTCACATCATTCAATTTTCTATAATCAATGCACATCCGAAAACTTCCATCTTTCTTTTTCACAAATAAAACCGGCGCTCCCCACGGGGAATGACTCGGTCTAATAAAACCCTTCTGCAACAATTCTTCTAATTGCTTTTTCAATTCTTTAAGTTCTGCTGGTGCCATCCGATATGGAGCTTTAGAAATCGGCATGGTACCTGGCAGCAACTCATAAAAAAGTCCACCTCTCTATGTGGAGCTAAACCAGGCAAATCTTAGGAAAAACATCAGCAAATTCCCTAACCACGGGAACTGCTTCTATTGGCTGACTGGCTTCTACCAAACTTACCGAGGCTAAATAAGCCACACACCCATCATTTATCAACTTTCTAGCTTTAATTGCAGAAATTAGAAACTTGGAGGTATAAAAAGGCATACCTTGATATTCAAACACTGCACCATTAGGATGACAAAATCTGATCCTTTTCTTTCTGCAATCTAACATTGCTCCATACATTTCAAGCCAATCCATACCCAGAATGATATCATAATCTGACAACTGCAGGGCATACAACCGACCCGGCATCTGGTTCCCTTCAATCATAACAGGAGCTTCATCTATATAGCTCGAAGTGAGCAAAACTCACCTGAAGGAACCTCCACCACTAACTCACAAGACTTCTCCTCTAAAGGATGAGCTATACAATCCAGAAATTCTTCGGAAATAAAAGAATGAGAGGCACCCGAATCAAATAAGACTCTTGAATATTCATAAAGAGGTAAAGTACCTTCTATCATATTTGACGCCTCTGCCTGGGCTCGGGTGATAGCCATAACCGGCCTCTTCCTCGCTGCTGCGGTGCTCCTCTGCCACGACCTGCCTGTGGCTGCTGGAACTGCTGAGGCTGCTGCTGCTGCTGCTGCACACCTCTGCCATACCCATATTCTCTTGCATAGGGACAATTGCGGATCAAATGTCCCGGCTGATTACAATTATAACATCTATACCCTGGAGGAACAATAGGCTGCCTGGCAGTGCTCTGCTGCGACTCCTCCACCTCAGGCCTACCTCGGCCCTGCTGCAACTGCTGACGACCTCCCCATCCTCTTCCTTTTCCTTTAAGTGCTTGCTTTAATTTCTGGCCCCATTTACCAAAGCCTGATGTAGAAGGTCCTGCTGGTGCTTTACCCTTGCTTGCACCTACTGTTGCTGCGGTAGCCGGAAACTACCTGAACCTGACTCACCACCTGACGAGTCCGGATAGACCTCTCCAAAGTAGCTGCCCTCTGAGCTGCCTCTTCCACTGTCTTGCACATGAGAGGTACTATCGCATCCTGCAATTCCACTCTCAAACCTCTGATAAAATACTCAACCATCATGTATTATCTGAAACCACATATGGCGCATAACGGCTAAGTGCCATAAATCTCATCTGGTACTCTAAGACTGAAGAGTTACCTTGCTGGAGAGTTCGGAATTGCTCTCTTTTTACTTGCTGCACTTGGATCGGAAAGAATGTATCATTAATACATCAAGAAACTCCGGCCAAGTGATAGCTTCTTCGTCCTGCCTGCAAAAGTGGGTTGCATCTTCAATCGCCACCATTCCAAGCAAAACCTCTCAACTGATAAGCAGCTAATACCACTCTATCTGCTGCCGGACACCTCATAGTCGCAAAAACTCTTTCAATTTCATGAACCCATGCTCGCTGTATCTGGATTCGGCCCTCCTGAATAAGTAGGCGGCTGCAATCTCAGAAATTTCTCCACCTGCATCACTGGTTCTTCTGCTATCAACACTGGTGGTGGTGGTGGCACAGGTGCTACAAAAGGTACCTCCACTCTCGGCGGAACTGGAGCAACAGGTACAGCCTCTCCATCCCCAGGTGGCACTGCAACTGGTGGTACTGGCGCCTGCTGATCCATTCTTGCCCGAATATCCGTGAGGCTCTCCCAAATCCTTTCTATCATACGCTGGGCTTTCCTCCGGATCATCTCCTCCACCACCCCAATCTCTTCTATCAGCCATTCCAAAAATTCTACACAGAAACACAACAAAACCAAACAAAAATCAAAACAACAAATTATCAAAAACAGGGTCCCTACCAGCAGTGTATAAGACCGAAATAAGGCTATGTATCTTTCTAATTCCCTTATATTAACACGGACCTTGCTCTGATACCAACTGTGACGGAACGCCTCGGCCAAGCCCGTTAAACCGATAACGTACTTGATCCGAGTCCGCCTCCCGCGAACGGGCCGAAGCCTCGCAAGGGATACCAAACCACAGTCCGTGTAAACACAAAGGAACACACCATTTTATATATATAATTCACATTTACATAGCCAAATTTCCACAAAAACTAAAAAGAAGTACAAGAGCCTGGGGCATACCCCGAGGTACAACTGAAGAAAGTAAACAACTACTAAAAACTAACTGCTGAAGTACTACACAGCTGGAACTACACTGCTGGGCTACACTGCTGAGCTACGACCCTGCACCGCTACGGCGCGGCTCGGAGCTGGACGACGGTCGTGAAACGTCCCTCGCTCTCACCTGTGGGGGTAGGGGTGAGCCTCTCTAGTCACTGGCTCAGTAGGGAACTCCCCCAACACCGAGCAAACCAAAAACCACAGGTACGAAAGCAGTAAACAATACCACAATTTATAGAACAGCTAAGCAAGTAAGTAAAGCTGTAAAAGTACTCACCGTCTGCCGACTACGTAAAACAACTTTAATAATTAACGGCAAACCAGTACAGGTGTACAAGCTAAAGTAGAGACAGCCAACACGAGCCACGTGAACTGGTTCGCGACACCAGAAACTGACTCGGACAACTAACACAGGTCTACCTCTCAGTCTCGCAGCCACGGACGAAAGGTCCAGCTGCCGCTCCACGTAAAAAGGTCAAGCAACTGTGGAGACCAACTAAACACCACCACCTGCAGACCACACGGTCACAGGCCCATGCCTGGCACCTCCAGAGACCCTGGCCTGGGCTCGCTAGAGTGAGGCACTGGAAAAGGACTAGCTGGGGACCAGTGGACTACTGGTGTCCGTACCCCCAACTACGAGCGCGCTACAAGTGACTAAAAACAAACCACGTGTCACTGTCCCACTGTCGTCTTTCCCTCAGCCGGACGTACAACTCTAACACAAGAGTGAGGGTGTCCAGGTCAGACGACACAGACCTCGACGGTACAACAAGTACCGGGACAAAGCCCCGAGCTAACAGCCTGGCTCACAAAGAACCTGGGGCACCCAACTGGAGAGGTAACCACGGTAGGCGTCGTACTACTCGCCACGTACACAGAACCACGTGCACGTCACACACAAACCACGTGAAACCTCACGTAAACCACAAGTAACCACGGTCCACTACACGTGAACCCAACTGACTCGCGTAAACAACGCGCAGTCACTGAAGTAAACAACTAAGCATACCTTGTATGCTAAACACGAGAACCAAGTGCACTCAGTGCACCTCATGTGTAACACACATGCATTATCGATAAAAGCCGTAATCAGCTATTTCTGTTCACACACATGCTGGCGGCAACATCGATTGCCGCTATAGCAAGTCAACGGCAAGGGACCTGGCCGTTAACATCCTGGCTGAGGAGCTTGGCGACAAGCGATGTTGACGCCAAGTCTCCGGCCATAAACCCTGCAGAAACCCTAATCCGGCTCTGCGGGTTTTCTAATGTTCTAACTACTGAAAAACATGCAAATGCAATTCCTTTAGCATGCTAATACCCAATATAACCCATTATAACATGCTTCGTGCATTAAACTACTCAAACCACCCATTATCCCATATGGTGCAACTGATTCAAACATGCATTATCATGTAATTCCGGTGGTTATGATGAGTTTTAATGTTTCTATGGAGCTACCAGGGTTCGTCCCCTACCTCAGAACGCGTTAGAATCTCCGCAATCTCCCGGTTCACGCCGAGCCCTCCGCGAGCTCCCACGGGAATTGCACCACGCCGCGACGTTTCCCGCGCAATTCAGCGACGCCGCGCGTTCTACGATCGTCCAACTACTCCTCGGTACCTGTTGGAAGCTTCAGAAACACCGGACGCGAAGCTGGGGCAAGAGGGGAAGAGAGTGAGCTGAGAGAGCTGCCCTCGGGTGAGCCTATAACCTGCAGAAATCTCAGGTTGGCGTCAACCCTCTTGTCGCCAACAGCAACCGCCACCCTCAGCGTCCACATCTACTGCCGCCTAGTTCATGCAGTAAACGTCCACTAGCTGGACGCCAACCAGTCAACGGCCACCCCTGGCCGCCAACTTCAACTGAACAGCAGCAGGTCCTGTTTCATTTCAGGACCAACCCTGCTCTTCACCTGCTCAAGCCACACATCACATCATACATTCCACACAACTAGCTCACATTGGCCTCACAACGGCCGCCACAACCAACACACACTGATCCGCATGGATCCGAAAGGCACGCGACGTTACACTACAGAGCTGTGTGCACTGAGCCCTTCAGCAATACATATAGTTGCTCCTTGTCACTTCAAAAATAAGGGTGGTAATGGGTCGGATTGATATCGAAAATATGAATTTTCGACACTTATCCGAGAACATATATCGCTTTAGATTCCGATATAGTCGGAATAGTTATTTTCGATATCAATCCATTCAATTACGTTACCGAAAATAAATCAGAAATATTGGTACCATTTTTTTTGAAATTCAATTTTTTCTTATTTAACATTAAGATTTAATTAAATATTCAAGTTATGTGAGTTCTTAGGATTTAATATTTAAGTTGTTATTTTAATATTTAATAATTGGAATCGAAAATCGATCTCAGAATGAGAATATTTCGATTCTGATTCCAATAACTTATTGGAATAATCGATATCGATTCTTCTAAACTATAGATATATTTTTCCTAAATCTAATAATTCTTATTAGAATCGGGTCATATATCATAATTTCAAATTCTATTTGTAGCCCTATTTTAGAACATCAAGATATGTCAATCATAAAAGACCATATCGATCTGATATGTCCAGTTCATACTATATCTGGGATCACACGATCGGTCTAATTTAATATTTTTATTATTTATTATTATATTTTTTAATATATATTGAATCGAACTAGAGTGTACCAATCCAATACGCATTAGTACATACCATACTATGTGTTGGCCAGTCCTATCTAATTCATCGATTTGGCCAACCTTGGTACCAATAATATGTGCAAAAGGATAATTACACTATTGCAAACATTGGTATACCTTTTTCTTAACCGATTCAAATATAACAAAAAAATGCTATCTATCCGAAACAACATATATCTTTGGCATCCGGTGCAGATCACAGATCGAAAGATGAAGAACTGAGGAATAAAATTGAGCTAGTTAAAGTGAGATGGGAAAATAGATTGGGTGGTGAGGATACCTGGGAGTTGGCCGCGGAAATGGCTAAAGGTATCCCTATCTGTTTTCGTAAGCCTGTGTATTTTCTTTTTAGATGATAGTACTTGTAAAAGTGTGTATGTATGAGTTGTTTAACTTTGAAATGTGTTATGAATTTCGAGTCAAAATTTTCTTTTTAGATGATAGTAATGTAACGTCGCGTGCCTTTCGGATCCATGCGGATCGTATGTGTTTGGATGTGGCGGCCATTGTGAGGCCAATGTGGGTCAGTTGTGTAGAATGTATAATGTGCTTGCGTGGCTTGAGCAGGTGAAGAGCAGGGTTGGTCCTAAAATGAAATAGGACATGCTGCTGTTCTGTTGGAATTGGCGGCCAGGTGTGGTCGTTGACCTGTTGGCGTCCAGCTTAGTGGACTTTTACATCATGAACTTAGCGGCAGTATGTGTGGACGCTAAGGGTGGCGGTCGCTGTTGGCGGCATAGGGGTTGACGCCAACCTAACAGTTCTGGCAGGTTATAGGCTCACCCGAGGGCAGCTCTCTCAGCTCACTCTCTTCCCCTCTTGCCCCAGCTTCGCGCCCTGGTTTTTCTGAAGCTTCTAACAGGTTCCGAGGAGTGGTTGGACGATCGTAGAACGCGCGGCATCGCTGAATTACTCGAGGAAACGTCGCGGCGTGGTGGCAATTCCCGTGGGAGCTCGCGGAGGGCTCGGCGTGAACCGGGAGATTGCGGGAGATTCTACCAAGCGTTCTGAGGTAGGGACGAACCCGGTTAACTCCGTAGAAACCTTAAAATACAACGCAACCACCTGAATTATCATGATAATGTGTTTTCGGATAAGTTGCACCATATGGGATAATAGGTGGTTTGAGTAGTTTAATGTCTAAAGCATGTTGAAATGGGTTATATGGGGTTCCAGCATGTTAAATGAACCAATTCTATATGTTTTTGAGTAGCTTTAATGTTTGGGAAACCCGCAGAGCCGGATTAGGGTTCCTGCAGGGTTTAAAAAATAAATTTATTAATCATTCTATCCCAAATTTGTGGATGATGTGGTACAATGAACAGTCATAATGTTTCAATTACCACTGACATTCCTGGATCTCACATAAGGTGTGGGACAGGGTTTCTGGCCTTGACTGAGACAGGAAGCACTATCAGCATTCTGAATCTCTTAGCGAACCATCTGGGAACCTGGAAACTGTCTGATTGGGCAAACATGAAACATGCCAAAAAAAGGATGACAGTTCTTCCCCCTTCTTCCACCCTCCTCAGCAGCCCATCAAGACCAAAATTCCCACGATAAATTGGCTAAATTTCAAACCATGGTGAGAACAATGAGATTTCTGGGATGTAATCTTCCTGGGTACCCAAATCTAAGTTGGAGCAATCCCCATTGCTAAAAGGTAGATAAGATCAGAACTAGCAATTCTTCTACTTATTCTTTCTTCTGCTACATGTAACTTCGAGAGAACTGAATTATAGGTACAAGAAAAAAAATATGGTGTGACCTTTCTATGGGGTTTCCCTTTTTCATGTACCTCCCCGTGTGGGCTCCGCCAACGATTCCGTAATCGAGGGAGTCGCTACTGCGCCAAAAAACCATGGAATAGGGAGATCGTCGGCTACAATCGCAATTTCAGAGTGCGAAATGAAGGTTTTTCGACCCCGAAACGACGTCTTATCGCCTGAGCAATAAGGGTGCGACGAGCGCCTCTGCGTTCCGATTCCGAATTGGGGTCTTATAAGTGATTCTGATAATCGAGCGAAAAGTTATGCCCGTTTGAGCGAAGCGGTGTCCGTATGCGATCGCATCGGCAGCCTGCGACCGCGCTCCCCCCAGAGGAATTTGGGCGCCGTCCGGAATCTCCGAATGCGACCATTTACCGACTGGGTCGAAGTGCCGATTCTAAGTTGGGAACTCGCGGCGGTTCCGACCCCCAGGCGAATAAATATCCGCGTACGACTAGAGGGTACGACAGTCGGTGTACTAGTAGACACGCTCTGGGGGGAATTTTGGCCGCGGAACGGAATTCCGCGAAACCAGCGCCCTGTCGACCGTCATGGAGTGCCGATTCCGAATTGTGGTCACATAAACGATTCCGATGCCCGTGCGGAAAGTTATGCCCAATCCTTTCGCTGAAGGGGTGGGAATGAACCGGAGGGGTGACTATATCGGCGGTGTTCGGGCACCCATATCCACGACCTGGGGAGGAGATCTCGCGTCGAGTTGAACACGACTTCCGATCGCTGTGACTGGGCGGCTCCGCGTGTGGGCTCCGCCAGCGATTCGCGTAATCGAGGGAGTCGCTACTACTGCCTAAAAACCTTGGATTAGGGGAGATCGTCGGCTAGAATTTGTCGCCAAGCTCCTCAGCCAGGAGGTTAACGGCCAGGACCCTTGCCGTTGACTCCCTGTAAGCGGCAGTCGATGTGGCCGCCTACTTCTATATGAGTAGAAATGACTAAGTATAGTATTTATCGTTATTGCATGTGTATTGACACATGAGGTGCACTGAGTGCACATGATTCTCGTGTTTAGCATACAAAGTATGCAGTTAGCTACCTGCTTTAGTGATTGCGTGTTGTTTACGCGAGTCAGTTGGGTTCACGTGTAGTGGACCGTGGTTACTTGTGGTTTACGTGAGGTTTCACGTGGTTTGTGTGTGACGTGCACGTGGTTCTGTGTACGTGGCGAGTAGTACGACGCCTACCGTGGTTACCTCTCCAGTTGGGTGCCCCAGGTTCTTTGTGAGCCAGGCTGTTAGCTCGGGCTTTGTCCCGGTACTTGTGCTGTACCGTCGAGGTCTGTGTCGTCTGACCTGGACACCCTCACTCTGTGTTTGAGTTGTACGTCCGGCTGAGGGAAAGACGACAGTGGGACAGTGACACTTGTGTTTGTCTTTAGTCACTTGTAGCGCGCTCGTAGTTGGGGTACGACACACACAGTAGACGTACTGGACCCCAGCTAGTCCTTTTCCAGTGCCTCACTCTAGAGAGCCCGGGCCAGGGTCTCCTGAGGTGCCAGGCATGGGCTGTGACCGTGTGGTCTGCAGGTTGTGGTGTTTATTTGTCTCCACAGTTGCTTGACCTTTTCACGTGGAGCGCAGCTGGACCTTTTCGTCCGTGGCTGCGAGACTGAGAGGTAGACCTGTGTTAGTTTGTCTGAGTCAGTTTCTGGTGTCGCGAACCAGTTCACGTGGCTCGTGTTGGCTGTCTCTACTTTAGCTTGTACACCTGTACTAGTTTGCCGTTTAATTAATACTGTTGTTTTCTCGTATCGGCAGACGGTGAGTACTTTTACAGCTTTACTTACTTGCTTAGCTGTTATATAATTGTTAGTGTTGTTTACTCTACTCGTACTTGTGTGTTGGTTTGCTCGGTTTTGGGGAGTTCCCTACTGAGCCAGTGACTAGAGAGGCTCACCCCTACCCCCCCCCTCAGGTGAGAGCGAGGAGGACGTCTCTCGTCCGACGTCCAGTTCCGGGCCGCGCCGTAGCGGTGCAGGGTCAGCACCTCCAGCAGAGTAGCTCCAGCAGTGTAGTTTAGATAGTTGTTTACTTTCTTCTGTTGTACCTCGGGGTATGCCCCAGGCTCTTGTACCTCTTTTCAGTTTTTGTGAAAATTTGGCTATGTAAAACTGTGAAATATATATAAATGTGGTGTGTTCCTTTATGTTTACACGGACTGTGGTTTGGTATCCCTTGCGAGGCTTCGGCCCGTTCGCGGTAGGCGGACTCGGATCAAGTACGTTATCGGTTTAACGGGCTTGGCCGAGCCGTTCCGTCACATGGTGAGTATCTTACCTTGTTTAGAAAGATTTTTTCGTTGATTTAGGTGACAATTAATGTTTGAGACTTGCCTTACGGGAGGTGTGTTAAAGTTGATAAATTTATTATTTTATGTTAGCTGCTATATGTTAGGATTTGTTTATCTGGATTTTGGCTTAACCATATTTAGCTGCGATATAGATAGATTTAGTGGGAGGTTTAGGCGGGAAAACTCTGCTTCTGTGCTGCCACGTGGCTGCTCCAGAACTGAGTTTTATTAGAATAGTATAGATATGATAGTGTTTATAAATTGTGATGTCTATAGACCTATGCAATGAGAATGGGGATTATGATGACATCATGATAATGAGACATATCATCTTTAAACACAAATCATAAATATTTTTGGTCATATGTTACTCGAGAAGGACATCGAGAAAATCGGATAAACTGGTGTGCTATATACCTGTCCATATGATAGAGGCAGCTGGCCTCATAGCTGCTTGTATGGAGACATTAGGGCTATATAGTGCAAGTGCTCATGGAGAATGAGTTCATTAAATGATCCGCTCTCGAAATGTTGTATGGTTGATGATACATGATTGTCAGATAGCGATTACGTGGTCCCAGTTGTTAACTAGTCATTGGACTTAAGACACAAAAAATATATTGTTTGAGTATTCTGTTATTTGATGACAGACTTATAGGTCTAGTAGTTCTAGATCTAGTACAGTCAGTTATTAGGAATGGTAGTCAACATTACGAAGGTAATTGTGTGTCAATAAAGGATCATCCACTATCAGTATTATGAGAGGAATATCCTGTGTATTCTTACTCAGGCAAATCACTGGCCAGAGTTAATCGGATTGAGAGAAAAAGGAGTTCTCCGGGAGAATCCGATAAAAGTGAGACTCAGATGGATTCTATATAGGTCTGATTGCACCATGTCTAATATACAGTTTCTAGGATATTAGATGGATGAATGACTAAAGGTACAGGGTAACGAGGGTAGAAAGTTGGGACTATGACGTAGTGGCCTAGTAGTCCATAGTTGATGAGTGGAATAAATTATTATGAAAATAACAATTCATTAAGTCATAATAGGTTCTGACAAGTGTAACTCACGGCCAGCTCGATACTAGGCATAGAGGGTCACACACATAAAGTGGATGACGTGACGATAATAGATGATTGGATAAGAGTTATTCAATAGGGCTTCTCTCACCAGCATAGTCATGCAGTCGAAGCTAGATTAATGTCGGTGTCGACTCCCATTCATAAGGAAGACAAAGTTGAGTTTGACAGCGTGATCGACCACCATCAAGAACTTCATCTTAGATGAAGTTGAAGTTGATGCTGTGATCGATCGTTGTCAAGAACTCATCTTCCTTGTGAAGGCAATCGAATGATGGTTTACGACGAGATCAATTGACATTAACTATTTGACTATAGGATCGACTGCCATTAACACTTATGGTTAACAATAAGATCAATGATGTTAACATATGTTAACAGTAAAATCGACTGTCGTCAAGATGGTCTTGATGACACTCTATCTTGTTGTCAACACAAGTATGATGCATCTACGATTTGCCCATTCACAGTATGGCATGCACACCCATCTGGACTTGGGGTGGGTAAAACCCCTCTACTCGAGGGAGAGTGGCTCAAAAGAGATCTATGGGCTAAGTTTTTGGAGCCCTCTCACCTCCCTCATCCTTCTCCTCCTCCCCTCCCCCCCCCCCCCCGCCCTCTTTAGAGAGAGAGAGTGAGGAGTGCAAGAGGGTGAGACTCTCTTCCCTCCTCTTGGTACTGGTGCTACACCTTGGAGGTGCATAAGGAGTGCCTCAATGTGGTGGAGAGTCGTCCCAACGAGGAGGAATCTTTATCAGTCATCACCGTGTGGATACCGCTAGAGAGGAGTTTACGAGAGCTTCTTCCTTCCGACGAGCCGGTTCTGCATGTAAGGAGATCTACAAACACTCCTAGGTGAGAATGTCTCCCCTTTGAACGGGCTGCATGAGAGTCGTGCACCCGGACATCATCCCCATCTGATATGTTATTGTGGAAATGTGTTTTTGTTTTAAACTTCATTCCATTGTGCATTAAAAGCTCTTGCATGTTTCCCTGCAAGAAGAAGACTCATCTTGAACTTTACCTTTCCCCTTTAATTTTGGACAATCTTTCCTAATATGTCCTATCTGGTTGCGTTCATAACACTTGACCTTTTTTACTGACTTAGATTTTGATTTAACCCTGCCATTTTTAGTAAACTCATTTTTCTCAGTTCTCCCTATCACCATCAAGCCATCTGCCAGATCTTCACCATGAGTTTCTAGTAGCCGCCCTTTCAACTCCTTAGAAGCCTTGACATCTATAGATATATCATCTCTCCCATACAACAAGTATTAATGAAATGCTCATTCGAAGGAGGTAGTGAGCATAGGAGTATGAGGGCTTGATCATCATCATCTACTTTAACACGACATTTTTAAGATCTACAACGATCTTAGTAAACTCATTTCAGATGATCGGTAATGGGCATATCTTCTTTCGTGTGAAAAGTAAACAAATGTTGCTTTAAGTACAAACAATTTATAAGAAACTTCGTCATGTACCTTGACTCGATTCTGAGCCAAAGTTTTACTAAGTGTCTTTATCAGCAACATCTCTCGACACATCATTTGCCAAGCACAGACAAATTGTTGCGAAGAGTACGCTCCATGTACTCTTATTTTTCTTTGTGTTTCCACTCGGCCGATAGAGCCTCATTGCCTTTTATTGCCTTGCTCAGCCTTTGTTGTACTAACAAGGATTGCATCTTCAATCACTAGATGTTGAAATCCTTCATCTTTCCATCGAACACTTTAAACGTCGAATTTCATTCTAATATCGACTTTGTAGCCATCAACAAGGAACAAGGATCAAAATCCACTGGGCTCTGATACTAGTTTGCTATGACAATGTTCACTCCGACAGATAGAGTGACGCCTAAAGATCTTGATCTATATGATAATAAGAAAGGAGAGAGAGAAGAAATATCAATTACACAAGACAAGAACACAAGAATTTACGTGGTTTGGAGGTTACCCCCCTACATCCACAGGCAACGACGATAGTAAAATTTTACGAGATGTGAAGAAATTTACAAGAAACTCACACTCCAACTTGGAGGAACAAATCCTCTCAGAGACTCTCACCCCCAAAACTCTCTTAGATCTCTCTCTAAGAAACTCTCTTGACTCTCACTGTGGGATGCTTCAACAAGTGGGAGGGGCTCTGCTTTTACAGGGATCAAACTCCAAATGGCTGATGCTACATTAGCCCTTAAGAAACGAGCTTCTCTTTTGAAACAATTGATGGCCATCAATGCATGCGATGATGTCCTGCTTGGAAGCCTTCAAACCATGCAAACTCCCACATTTAGTGCATGAGAACACATATCTTCCATTGACTAGCTCCACAAATCGCATAAGAGTGGTTCTTTTGGTGGTTGGTTCTCATGTTGTCTTGAGAAATCGAGCCATTCATTACAGTTTTTTTGTCACCAATTTGCACCTTGAGCTCACACCAGTTCCAAGTAGAACTTCCAATTGTTATGCATGAACTGACAACAGTATGCAGGGGAAAAGACATCATAAGAAGCAATCAAAAATCACCTTGAAGTCATAAGGTTGCTTCTTTTTGCATTGCTTTATTCTAGTGGTAATGCTCAAACATCATTGCCTTATCATGCCAAATAAGGAAGCAGATGTCAAAAAAAAATTGTGAAAAGTTACAGCATATAAGTTTAAAGTGAATAAATGGTTAGTAATTGATTGCTATACTAATAAATTTCATACTATAATATTAAAATAGAGTTTTTATTCTATATTAAATTCTATACTATAATGCTTACATGATTGACAGAACAAGGTACAAATTAACAAAGCTAATTATCAACTCTCAGTCACATAACTTACAGAATAAATTCATAAATAAACTCGCACTCACAACTCACAGGAATCAACTCTCATATCACTACCACTCAACTCAAAAAATCAACTCTTAAATCGACTCTCACTCACAACATATAAGAATATACTCTCACTCAACTCTCAAATCAACTTCCACAACTGAGAAAATCAACTCTCACTCATGACTAAAAAAATCAATTATCACAATTCAGAAAGTCCACTTTCAAATTAACTCACTGACAACTAAAAAAATCAACTCAAATCAACTCCCTCACAACCCAAATCAACTTCAAATCATAATTGAAAGGATTGACTCTCAAAACCTAACTTCTATAATCGACTCCTAGAACCTAACTTTGAGAATCGATTCTCTTAATTAATCGACTCTTAGGCAGCGTTTGGTAACGGGGGTTAAGGGGATTTTTACCCAAAAATCTCTGACAAATCGCCTTGTGATTTCCAAATGTGAGTGCCTTTTTGGGAGTTTGCGCAAAGCGCTTCTTCGGACAGAGAGAGAGACAGACCCAGCATCCCGTCTCTCTCCCTTCTATCAAAAGCGGCCACTTGCCCGCTTTCAGAAATAGGTGGGTTGATTTCTGTGTGGTTTTGACTACTATACCCACACTTAGGTATGGTTGCAACGAAGGAGGAAGGGTAGGATGGTAAAGGGTCTTCAAACCGTCCATTCCAAAGCGCTGCTCCCAAGTGAGCTGCCCGCTTTTGACCCATCTCTCCAGGAAGCGCACATGTCAGACAGGTTGCTGGAAGCAGCTTTTTGCAAAATCCATTTTCATGTAGTGAAGTACCAAACGCTGCCTTAGAATCTAATTGAGAGAATCGATTCTCAAACCAAAGTTGAGAGAATCGACTCTCATACCAAAATGATTATGAGCTTATATATTATGGAATGTGCCGGAACCCACAAGCTGTGGGTCCTGTCGCTCGACCAATCACGATTGGGTGCGACTGTTACAACTCAGTATTCCCTCCTGTGCGAACGGGAGGGAATCATTCACGGGAGTGAATCATTTTTCTTATGGAATATATAGTCTATGCTAAGAAATGATGTAAATCACTAATAATACTTAGAAATTAATTAATTATTTTATGAAGGTGGATGTTAAAAATTATTTATAAAAAAGATCAACCAACTTAATTAATTATTTTATTTATTTTATTTTAAAATCTTGATACGCAATTAGATCTCACGAATTGTGATATTACAACTTTAGACTATAATTGTAAACTATCATGCACCGAACTAAGAAGAAACAAATAAAAAAATGAGAAAGATTAAATTTATAGTTTGAATTTCTTTGAAATGTTAGGAGTTTAAATACTTTAAATACATCGTCATGTGAATTTTGGATTGTTTACATTTCTTTGATTCTGTGTTAAACTCTTTAATAGTTATTCTAGCATTTTTTAAGAGAACTCTATTTAAAATTATTCTAATTTAGTTTTATGCTGAATATATAGTTGATTAGCAGCTACTTTTGCGCATATTTAGGTGTATGATAATTATGAGATGATCATAAGATATAAAATAAAATATAATTATATCTTATTAATTTTATATAAACCAATTATACGAGCAAACATCTAGCATCTTATTGTATATTATGTATTTGAGTGTGCAACAAATATTAATCTATGTGATTAATCTCTTTAATTCTTTTTATGACAGAAAAGTAGCGTAAGGGTACTTGGATGTAAGCATAGTTTGAGAGATTTAGGATTAAAATTTCACATCACATTTCTGACATCTCTTTTTCTCAATATTATATATCAAGCCCTCTGCTTTAAAAAAATTAAAAAATTAAAAAATTAAAAAAAAGCCCTCTGCTCATATCCCCCAAGGACTAACCCTATTCTTAATACGGGACCTCCCTACTATAAGGCAAGATCTTTGTCGATGGACCAATTGGGGTCCTCCAATGTTGATAATCTCATAATATTGTCTAAACCCTTTTTTCTCTAAAAAAAATGACAATGGGTCGATCTTTTTTCGACATATTAAAACGGTGTGATCTTTAATTTTTTTTTTATAATTCGGCTGGTAATTGGACCCTTATGTTAGTTAGAAAAAAAAAAACAATGAGAAAGACTTAGTGGACTGTTGGGCCACCCGCCTAATTGGTCGAACGGCCGGGATGTGTGGGTCTCGGTCGTCTGATTAATCAAGTGGGTGGTCGAGCAACTCATGTCGACATTTCTACACGATTGGCCGAGTCGAAAGTCTTTCTAAAAAATAATTATATAGTACTAACAGAGCTGTGCACTTGCGCAATTAATGCAATACACATAGTTGCTCATTGTCACTTCAAAATTATAAGGTTGTAATCGGGGCGGATTCGATATCGAAAATATGAAATTTCGACACCTATCCCGATAATCATATACCGCTTTAGATTCCGATATAGTCGGAATAGTTATTTTCGATATCAATCCGATTCCAATTACGTTACCAAAACTAAAATCAGAATTGGTACCATTTTTCTTTTGAAATTCAATTTTTTCTTATTTAACATTTAATTAAATATTCACGTTTATGTGAGTCCTTAGGATTTAATATTTTAAGTTGTTATTTTTTAATATTTAATTTAATCAGAATAAAAAATCAATCTCAAAATGAGGATATATCGATTCTGATTCCAATAACTTATTGGAATAATCGATATCGATTATGATAAATTATAGATATTATTTTCCTAAATCTAATAATTCTTATTAGAATCGGGTCATATATCATAATTTCAAATTCTATTTGTAGCCCTATTTAGAACATCAGATATGTCAATCAGTGGCGGAGCCAGAAATATTTAAAAGAGGGGGGGGGGGCAATTTAGAGGGAGGGCAATTAATAAGATAATTGTTCATGGGCACTCAATGTAAGAGGGGGATATTTAAAAGGGGGGGGGGGCAATTTAGAAGGAGGGCAATTAATAAGATAATTGTTCATGGGCACTCAATACAAGAGGGGGATATTTAAAAGGGGGGCAATTTAGAAGGAGGACAATTAATAAGATAATTGTTCATGGGCATTCAATGCAAGAGGGGGATATTTAAAAGGGGGGGGGGGGGGGGGGCAATTTAGAAGGAGGGTAATTAATAAGATAATTGTTCATGGGCACTCAATGCAAGAGGGAGCAATAAATAAAGTTTAAAAAATCTTCACATATCCATCTTCACATGCCCATTATACAAAAAAAATTAAAAAGAAAAAAAAATTATACAAAAAATAAGGTTGGGGGGGGGGGGGGGGGGGCAAGTGCCCCCCTTGACCCCCCTGGCTCCGCCACTGATGTCAATCATAAAAGACCATATCGATCTGATATGTCCAGTTCATACTATATTTGAGATCACACGATCGGTCTAATTTAATATTTTTATTATTATATTTTTAATATATATTGAATCGAACTAGAGTGTACCAATCCAATACGCATTAGTACATACCATACTATGTGTTGGCCAGTCCTATCTAATTCATCGATTTGGCCAACTTTGGTACCAATAATGTGTGCAAAAGGATAATTACACTATTGCTAACATTGGTATACCTTTTTCTTAACCGATTCAAATATAACAAAAAAAGAATGCTATCTATCCGAATCACATATATCTTTGACATCTAATAAGCTACACACCAATACACATGTATCTCAAAGAGAAGGACTTAGTGCATATTTTTTTTCAACCTAAAGAGTTGAAGTGACACATTTTTATTGGATGTATCTATTTTATATATACAAAAAATTATACATTAATTTTTTTTCAAGATAAATTAATTAGAAGTCCTTATCAAATATTGAACTTACTTTTTAATCCATGATAAAATTATAACTTATCATAATAAATATTATTCTCTGCTACAATATATGTTAAGTCATGATATTTCGTATTATAATCAGACTATTAATTAATTTGTCCTATTTTTTTATTAGAGAGATTATAATCTTAGTAGAAGTCTTTCTCACTGACGAAGTGCTTAGCTGGAGGAAGCCCGAGATGACGGTGGTGGCACTTGGTGCCAAGGCGTTTGGGTCCAAAAGCTTTTGGCTTTTGGGCCGATGGCGATGGCACTTGGTGCCAGGAACTTGGGTCCAAAAAAACTTATTGGCTTTTGGCCAACTTTGTTGGACTTATTGATCAGGCATTGGAAGCCCGACAAAGGAGGACGAAGCCGGAATAGATTTATGAAGACATGAACAAGTATGTTAAATAATGAGAGTGTTTTAATCATAAGAAATTAGTTGACTCATGTTTAGCTGTTCTAGGTAAATATAGGCAATACTTTGGGCCACTTTAATATATAATCAGAAAAAGGGGGTTTTGTCACCTCTGATAACTAAAAAAAATACTTGAGGATTAAGATAAGCTATATCAAGAACAAAAAAGTGTAGTTAAGATAAATGAATGTTGAATATGGATAACACTATTCCTGCTCCTAGATAAGCGGCGGCGGCGGCGGCGGCGGCGGGGTAAAAGTTACACGCTATGTTAAAGTGGATACGATCAGAGATAGTGGAGGTCATTTCGTTGTTCTTCCACTGCCCAAGGCACACGAGAGTCTATATATAAGGTATTTAATGATATTTTCTCCACTATATTAATTTATCTTAAATTTATCCCCATATCTACTATTATCAAAATCATATAAATGAAAAATAAATAGAGATAATAAAAATAGGATTATCAAAATGAAAATGTGCCTAAAGATTACTAAACTATATCCGGTTAATTAACTATCTTCAATATAACTTATTTGGTTTTCAAAATGGTCCTTGATATTATGATCAGAAACTCACTCAAATCCATAATAAATATATTTTTAACCATTAAAACTGCAGAGATACACGTTACTCATCTTGCATGGAGAGATCGTGCCATGATAAATCTACTTTTAACCATTCAAATTAGAGAAATATGTTTTTTTTTGTTGGAAATTAAATTAGAGAAGTACACATGCTACGTACGTACCCGTCTTACATGAATAGATTTTGCCTCCATCCATGTAAAGCGGATAATACATGCATGCCTCTCTCAAACTAAAGTTAATAAATTTCTAGCCATATGCGTGGGGGACTCTTTTAATTATTTCATTCTTACCATCTACTGCCAAAACGTGTTCATTGAGATCAAATGATCAGATTAATTAGACAACTCATCCGCCCATTTATCTTAATGGGTGGTTGAGTTGTTTTTTTCTAATACTAATGCAAGCTAGTTAGTGATATATATATTCCAAGTCTACATTATAAGATGTGACAAAATTTGAATTCAGAGGTGCCCAACTCTAACTGATCATTAGATTGGATCTTACTCCATCTACAAATTAATCAAGGGAATCATATACCCATAACGTCATTCCCCATGCATATGTTATAGAAAACTTTTGGCAATATTTCTTTTCTATTGATAACTATAACAATATTTCTTGCATGGTGTTTAAAGTTAAACTTTTGACCCCCCAACATCGACCCACCATCTGCCCCGCCTAGTGAGATCGATGTGTGTATACTTTTCTCCGCATACGTTTCCTTCCCTTGTGAGCAGGTCATGCACGCAATTGAACAGCCAAGCATAGAGCAGAAGAAAACGAACGCCCGGCGACAGAGAGATCTTGGAAGAATCCAAAACCTTCCAGCGCCGCCATCGTCTTCTTGTGTAACATTAAGCTCCCCCCGACATGGCAAATTCACAGTGGCAATTACGTGAGTTGCTTCGAATTAAATGGTGTTTTATTATGCTAATTATGTTATATATATATATATATATAGAGAGAGAGAGAGAGAGGAGAGAGAGAGAGAGAGAGAGAGAGAGAGAGAGAGAGAGAGAGAGAGAGAGAGAGAGAGAGGAGAGAGAGAGAGAGAGAGAGAGAGACGATGTAGTCAAGGTCATGTAAGTGTATCTTACCACCATTACCATATTCTAGAGTCTTAAAGATGTGCCTCCTTGTAGACATTACTCTTCAAAGTCTCCTAAGGTTTCATAGTCCTACAACTTGGAAGACTCACCTTCCCTGGCGGGTAGACTAAGTGCTAGACCATAGCTAGATAGTTGATTCAATTGGAAAACGTCATGTCCATTTTGGGCTGAATGAATGAACGAGAGTCTGAATAGGTTTGAGGTGAACAATTGGACTAATTTAACCACTTTCTCATTAGGAAATAAGTAGTCTTTATTTAAAAAAATAATAAATAGGAGACCCATTCATGCATGCATGTTTAAGTTTGGAGAAAGATTTATTATATTTATATATTACATTTTGATTAGATAATAATTCATGTGACACTCCTCACACGAGGAGTGATAAAATGATAATCTAATTATTAGATGTCACATAAATTTGTAATCTAATCATATTATACTTAAAATGAAATATGTAAATACATTAAACATTTCTTTTAGAGAAATATTGGATACAAATCTTTGATTTACAATAAATATTATAAATTCAATAAAAATATACCATCTTGTGACATAAGATATTATAATAATACTATATGTCATGATCACTCACCCTAACGAGTTGGGTGGCAAACCTCTCATTGAATTTGCAAGACTTTTCTTTTCTCTTATGTTTGTGTTGGAATCAGTCAAATCGGGGCATCTGCGTACGGTTCTCATCATGACCTTCCCCACTATAAATGAGAGGCCACCCTTCTACTCTCTCCATCGACCACCACTCGCCGGAAGGGTAGCCACAGCTAGGCCAGATAATTGAGGAGTGGTGATAGAAAAGATGGGGAAAGGGGCGGGCCTCCTCGAGGTGGCGGCGGTGGTGCTGCTGCTGGGCTTCGCGGCGGCGGCGCGCGCGCAGGAGGCGTACAACGTCCGGGCAACTTACAACTACTACAATCCGCGGGATAACGGGTGGGACCTGTTGAAGGCGAGCGCCTACTGCTCGACGTGGGACGCCGACAAGCCGCTGTGGTGGCGGCAGAAGTACGGGTGGACCGCCTTCTGCGGCCCCGTCGGTCCCAGCGGCCGGGATTCCTGCGGTCGCTGCTTGCGGGTGAGCCCTCATGACATATCCACGATCCAGTAGTATTGTTGATAAAACTTCCCAGCTGCCTCTAACCTTATTCTCTCCGATCGCCATAACTGCCGACGGACCAGCTCGTCTCCTTCTCCTTATTCGATCGTCGTCTTCTTCCTCTCCCTGCGATCTCCACATACTAATGGTCCAACGATATATATATCGATCGATGCATGCAGGTGACCAACAGGAGGACGGGAGCCCAGATCACAGTGAGGATTGTGGACCAGTGCAGCAACGGCGGCCTGGACTTGGACTGGCAGACGGCGTTCCAGCTCCTGGACACCGACGGCAACGGCTACCAGCAGGGCCACATCATGGTGGACTACGCCTTCGTCGACTGCGGGGACTAGATAGGCGGCCTCATCGCTCTCGATCGATCGCCTCTGTTGTCCTCTACCAATAAATTTCCACACACTCGTCATCCAGTTGTGCGCATGCAGTCATACGTACTATTCTCGTAGAGCGCGCTAGCCGTACTGTCGAACAAGGATGGCGAACGTGGGGGGGTCTCTGAATTGTACCGTGTAGGAGACTTCTTAATTTTATGTTAGAAATAACATGAGCTCTCTCTGGGGGCTTGTTTAATTATTAGACGTGATTAAAACACTCCTAAATCTTTTAATCATGATTTCATTTTAACGTAGTAATCCTTCTCCGTTGTTCTCAAATAAGTTGGCCATAGGTGTGTGATCTGTGAGGAACCAGCTACGTACGTACAGTTTCTAGCTTCATTCCTATAACGTAGTAAACTCAAGTACGTACTCATAATTGCTATCAGGAAATTATAAGGGTCCGATAAGATCTGTCGTTCCTAGTTAGTGTCGTTTAAATGGACGAATCTTGCAAGGCTCAAGATCGGATCTCGGTTGATGAATTGTTTGATTCTACGTGAAAGCTAGCTTTTGAAGCAAGACCGATATGAAAAGATAAGAATTTAGGATCCGAGAAAGGGTTTTGAGGTAAACTTTCTAATGCTCAGAATAGATAGAAAGAGGAGAGAAATTAATAGAGAAGAGGAGGAGAGGGGGGTGATGCATGACACATGTAACCACCTAGTTTTTCTGCTCATCTTCTTTTGCTGTGACTGTAGCCCACGGATCCGGATTCGGCTCAGGCTCGGACTATTGGTCTGGGCCTATATCAAGTTTGTTAACCATCAGGTCTTTGGTATGTGATAAGATGCTTATGGTGGGGGGCTTCCTCAACCAGTGGGAAGAGAACACTTGGCAACCCACTCGGACAGGCTTAATTAAGCACCCCTTCACTCATGGCTAGCTAGGGCTGTCAATGGATCCGGCCGGTCCGACAGGTCCGCCCAATTTTAGGCCGAGTCACAAGACTCTTTTTTATCTGTTAGATTTTAGTCGGGCCTAAAAATCTAACCTGACTAGGTCCATGGGTCGGACTTGAACTTTGAATTTGGCCCGACAGATCAACCCGGCCCGTTCTATTTTCTTTTTTCTCCTTTTAAATCTAAAATTTTACTTAGTTAAAATTATGTTATTTTATCTTTTTAAGT
>JACBKR010000954.1:0-96925 GCA_014218235.1 Colocasia esculenta
TCGGGGAAAAGTCCCCCTGAGAAGGTTCAATGTGTTGTGATCCTAAGGGCATTAGGATGAAATCCTGGAGGTGGACAAGTACCACTGGTTAGGGTGGAGACTTGTTCTCCCGGTCTGCGTAGTCCAAGAGTCGTCACTGTGTTGCCTAGGTGGCGTCTATGTGTATGTGATGTGATGTGTCCTTCTCTGGTGGTTTGGACTATGTGTCACGACACTAAATGTGAAAGTGAAAATGTGTATGTGTTCATGTGTAAAGAATGTGAATGTGAAAAAATTTGTAAATGTGCATGTGTAAAGTGTATACTATGTGATTAAGAAAGTTGTGTAAAAATGTAAAACCAAAATGTGAAGTGTGAATTGCGATCCATGTGAAGTAATTTGAAATCATGTTAAAACAGCAAACTAAATGTACTTATAATCATGCTTTACATGTGCAAATTGCCTAGAATCCATGTTAGAAATGAATCTTAGTGATGAGTAGGTAATTCATGCTTGTTGCCTTCATGTCGTGATTTAAATGATTAAGTAGCTCTCATGTGTTAGATTATGCTTTCTAGTCTATGAAAAACCAGCAAGCTTAAAGTATGTGAAATGGTTATATGCATGTATACGAATGAGTAGTAACCATGTTAGCAGTGTGTTCTTTTATGTATGTAAGCTAGTCATGCTAGATTGCTCTCATGTTTAGTTTAAATGAAGGTAGAACTCTCATGTGTAGGAATGATTAGAGAGCATGTGATAGGAGACTTTGATTTAGAAAATCTGAAAGCATGAATCATGTGTTAATAAGTAGAATCACCATGATAGGTTGTGAATTTCAATGACAGCATGCTACAGGTTGTGTCTTGAAAATGTGTGTGTAAAACTGCTATGATATGTGCATGTATGGTAGGTGTAGAGTTATTTGCTGAGTCTTTTAGACTCATTACTTGTTTCGGCGTACAGTGTAGTTGGTGACGACACACTTGCGGAGGAGGCAGTGGAGACCGAGTCTGAGCGTGGAGATTAGATCATCGGTGTACCTTGTGATATTTGATTTCCTAGTATGTAATTGCAACATTGTACTAGCATTATATGGAAAGGAAATGTTTAGTGTGGACAATTATGTATTGATTTTCAGCAATTTAATTATGTGGACTTTTAGTTCTTTAAATGTTATCGAATCATGTATGTTAAATGTGGATGATGAATGAAATGAAGACAGTGGTTCTTTTACTTCCGCTACTCTGTTCTTATATTCACGTGTATCTCAGCTGAATGTTATTGTTGGGTAAATGTCCCACTGTGATGACGCTCGCTATAGCGACGTGGGTGGTATAACCGTACCGATATAATGAGGTTCGTCACAAGGAGAGTGTAAGGCCCTTCATTTTTCATCTTTAGGTGATTGCTTATGTATGTATAAATGTATGCCATCGATGTATAAATTTATTGTGCATAGTACTTACTTGTTTACATTGCATGAATAAGTATTATTTTAATGTGCATTATAGATTGTATATATATATATATATACATGTGTGGTGTACATAAAGTTTCTGCAGTTTTAAGTTCGGTTCTGGCAGCCAGTAGACGTCAATATGTGTGGACGCCAATCCCAAGTAAGCGGCCACATCAATGGACGGCAACTAAGAGTTGGCGGCCTATGATGTTGACGTCAATGCCCCAGATCTGTTGCGATTTCAGTTCGGAAACGCCTCCGGAATGTCACCTTGGTTTAGGAAACCATCCCCAACGGTAACCTAGCCTACCCAAGCGCGTTCCTAAACCCCCAACTCTATATAAGAGACGGATTAGGGCTCAGTTAGGTCCTTTTGACTCTTTGGGTCAAAAACCCTATTTTCTGTGCGAATCCCGATTTTGGAAACCCTTGATCCGGTGACTGGAGGCTTCATCGGCATTCTACATGACTGGAGAGGGCTCTGAACATCCGGGAACGACTTCCCCACACTGGTGTGCATAGGAGATCAACTCAGAACCAGATCGAGAGAGTTTTGACGACCCTTTGGCTCTGGCCGAGGAGGGCTTCTCCGGCTTAAATTGTTGCTTATGGATTTTCCAAGAGGCAAGTAACCCTTTCACAACACCCATACATGCGTTTAGTAAGTCCCAGGAATTTTTACGGATTTTTATTCGAGTCTTGGAACCCCAATTTCACCAAGTTTCTTGCGTTCTGTCTATGTTTTACAAAGACAGGAACTTAACGGAGGGATCCCTTGCCGTTAAGATCTTAAGTTGGCGGCGACCTTTGTTGCAGTTAACTGATAGACGACCACCTTTATGCCGTCAAGTTCGCCAGACTGCAACAGTGTGCATGTCTGACCTATGACCTAATTTTCGGGATTTTGCGCATGAGGATATATGGTAAAATTAATATGATATGTAAATATCTATGTTGGAGTGTGTTGTGAGATTTTATGAATTTTGGTGGAATGCTTCAATTACTAGAATTTCTGAAATGTCTGGCTGACATGTTTTAATCTTGTAAAATTTTGTTTATAAAATCTGTGTGGAATCCAAGTGTCATAAAATTTTTGTACAGTGTTTATGGGTTTCAGTTCATGCTGTAGAAATTGGGAAATTTATGATATCTGTATAAATTATTACATTTTCTGAATGGTAAAATAGTAAGCATGTTTTATTAGTGTAGAAATTCAGATAAATAGTGTGGAACCAGTTAAATTCTTAGAAATTGACATATGTTTAGGACTGTCAATATCCATGTGTAGAATGAGTTGTGGGTCTGAACAATGAAAATCCATGTTAGTTTTACTATGTTTACTTTGTATAATACCACTATTAGAATTTTCATAATTTGTGTGTAAGTCATAAAAATTCGAAATTTCGTATGCATGATGGGTAACTTGTAAGAAGTTTGTGGTTAAATTTTCGTACTCAAATGATGAAAGTAACTACATATGTTGGTTTTATGTGAGCATTGATCAATTAATACATGTTAATATGGTTGTTAATAAAATCTGCTAATTTCAGCATGATTAGACTTGTTTCGAATGTTTAATACTGAGAACAGTAGTACCATGCTAGTTAATACTGAAGTATGTAAATGTGTGAGTATGAAATGGATGTGTTAAAATTGTGCATTAAGTGTGTGTTAAAAGATTTGAGAAAATGTGTAAATGTGCCAATGGGTGACACTGCTACCTTAGAGGGCTGTGCAACTGTACTATGGTAAAGTCCCCACGGGAAGGTTCATAGTGTGTGATTCCCTTGGGCATTGGGATTAAATCCTGGAGGCGGACAAGTACACTGGTTAGGGTGGAGAGTGCTTCTCCGGGTTCTGCGCAGTAACTAAGATTTATCACTGTAATGTCTAGGTGATAGATATATGTGTGATGTGATTAATGTGTGTCCTTCTAGAGGTGGTTTGGGCTATGTGTCACGCATTTAATAAAATGTGAATTGTGTTATGGGAAAGTGAATGTGTAAATTGTGTAATTGTGTAATGATCATGTGAGATTATAAAGCAATAGAATAACATTTAAAATGATAATTCCTTATATGAATGTAATGTATCCATATCAAAAACAACAGCTATTCATGTGTATAGATGTGTTATCCATGTGAAAATGATCATAAAATCCATGCTAGGAATGTCTTTTGTAAAATGTGTAAACTCCATGTTTAAAAAGGGTTATAGTCTTAGAATACAAATGTGATTAAATGAGACTTAGTTTAGTATATTGAAAAATATGTAGAAAGCATGTGATAGGTTTTAAATCATTGTAAAAATTGTTATGAGTCATTTATCATGTGTGGCATGTGTAGAAATCATGTTTAGGTTTTTCTTGAAACTTTTATCATGTCCATGCTTGTGCGATATCCGTATGACATGAGAACGTGAAAAGTCATGTGATGTATGTATGTTTAGTGTGGTTGGAGTTACTTGTTGAGTTCTTTTGGACTCACTCTTGCTTCGGCGTACGGGTGCAGACATTTCTACTTCTTTCGAGGAGATCATTAGGAGCAACTCAGAGCGGGAGTAAGAGACTTTTGTCTTGGATTCGACATTGTACTTTCTTTCTTTCATAGTATGTAATAAAAGACTATGTGAAATCTCATGTGGACAATATTATAGTGGTAATTTCTCAATTATGAAGTATTTGATTTTACATTTCTATATAGACTGTGTATAAATGACGATGATGGAATAAGAGTTACTTTCCAGTTATTTCATTTCCGCTGTCATGTGTAAATATTTGTGTATGATTCAGCCTATTGTACAATTGTTGGGTAAATGTCCCACTGTAGTGGCATTCATTATAACGATGTGGGTTGGTGTAACCGTACCGGTATAAGGAGGGTCGTTATAGAGATTGGTATAGAGATACAGGCTGAAATTGTACATAAATATACACATACCATCATCTTCATTGTATGCTAAGTCTGTGTAGATTGTCCACATAGATAAGTAAATAGTTAGAAATTAGATAGTCTAGTTCTAATTGTGATTAAATCATTTTGCCGGGTATGGCTTCACGTGGTAGCGTGGTGTTCCTGCTCGTGAGGGTGAGCAGAGGAGAGATGAGCCTCGACGTGAGGATCAGGGTGAGCAGCAGGCCCCAGCACCCCAGGGTCTATGATTCCCCCTCCGCAACCAGTAGATTATGGAGTGTTCATGCAAGGACTAGTGCAGGCCATGCAGACGCAGGCCCACACCCAGGCTGCACTCCAGGCTCAGCAGGCTCAGGTTAGAACGATAGACAGAGTAGTCTGTTTTACTTGATGATATGTTTACTATGTTGCTATGCTATATGTGTTGCTTATGATGTTTGCTGTGGCAGGCTCAAGTGCCAGTTCCCCAAGCTCAGGACCATGGTGGACCCTTCATCATGGAACAGTTCAAGAGGATGTCGCCACCCTCTTTAAGGGGGAGAGCGATCCGATACTTGTGTGAGAGCTAGATGAGGGAGATCGAGAAGATCTTCTAGGCTATTGGTGTGTAGGTGAGGATGACAAAGTCACTTTAGCCACCTATATGCTACAGGTATGTGTTGTTTAATTATGCATTTAGTTTCTCTGAGTTTAGAGTATTTAGATTAGTCCTTATGGGTGGTTTTGGCAGGAGCGAGCCGACGTGTGGTGGTCCTCGTTACTTCGTACTCGGTTCGAGGGCGGTGCTATGGAGATTGGTTGGGACGAGTTTGTGAGGCTCTTCCGAGCCAAGTTTGTTCTGGAGCACATCCAGGACAAGATGGAGCAGGAGTTCCTCTCGTTGACTCAGGGCTCCATGACCGTACTGGAGTACGAGGCTAGGTTTGCCGAGCTGTCTAAGTATGCCCCTCATATTGTAGCTAATGAGCGCAGGAAGGTGAAAAAGTTCATGATGGGTCTGAGGCCATTGCTGAGGACGAGATTGGTAGCTTTTGACCATCGTACCCTTGATGATGCCTTAGCGCAGCGTGTCGTCAGGAGGGAGAGATGGAGTAGTATTTGGAGGAGAAGAAGGCTTCTCAGAAGAGGCCTGCAGCTCCTTTCCAGAGGCAGGAGAGGAAGAAGGCGGCTTTTCAGTCACCGCAGCGTCCCGTGGCATCGGGAAGCAGTCAGGTACCTTCTCAGCGTTCCCCTAGTGGCCAGAAGGAGTGTCCTCATTGTGAGAGGGCTCATGGTGGTACGGAATGTTGGAAGGGCGGGGAAGTGCTTGAAGTGCGGGAGTAGCGAGCATAGGATCAAGGATTGCCCCAGACTACAGTAGGGAGGTTAGCGTGGAGAGGCACCACCCCAGCAGCGGCAGCAGCAGCAGCGCCAGCGACAGGATGACCAGGGAGACCTCGAGCCCCAGCTCGAGTGTTTGCGTTAGCTCATGACGACGCCGAGCAGGTGGATCATGTCACCGAAGGTACGGTTTGTTCTTAGGTGTGCATGCTCGGGTTTTGTTCGATACGGGTGCTACCCACTCGTTCATTTCCGAGCATTTTGCTAGGCAGTTAGCCTTAGAGTTAGGGATAGAGTCTGAGGATTTATAAGTCCCTTTGTCTGTGCACACACCTGCGGGTACAGTATCGACTAGGACGTGTATTGTGTCTTTACCAGTGTGCATCGAGGATAGAGTCCTAGAAGGGTGTTTCTTCTTGCTAAGGATGAAGGACTACGATGCTATTCTTGGTCTGGATTGGCTAGAGGAGCACTATGCATTAGTAGATTGTCGTGGGAAGAAGATTGTTTTCCGCATTCCTGGTGAAGATGAATTTTCTCATCCTTTGCCAAGGAACTTGGCAGGGAAGTTTGTCATCTCTGCCATGAGGGTGATGAGAATGGTGAACAAGGGTTGTGACGCTTTTCTTGCCAGCGTGGTATTAGTACCCAAGGCTGATGAGTCACTTACTCTTGTGGAGATTGATGTAGTGCGGGAGTTTCCAGATGTTTTTCCTGATGATTTATCTGGATTGCCACCGGCTAGAGAGATAGAGTTCACTCTAGAGTTGCTTCCAGGCACCTCTCCTATCTCGAAGGCACCTTATCAAATGGCACCTGCGGAATTAGCTGAGCTAAGGAAGCAGTTGTAGAATTTGTTAGATAAGGGATTTATTTGCCCTAGCGTTTCCCCTTGGGGCGCACCTGTCTTATTCATGAAGAAGAAGGATGGATCACTTAGGTTATGCATTGATTATAGAAAGCTAAACCAAGTGACGGTGAAGAACATGTATTCCTTACCTCGGATTGATGATCTGTTTGACCAGCTGCAAGATGCATCAGTCTTTTCTAAGATTGATTTGCGGTCTGGTTATCATCAGTTGAGGATTAGGAGTGTGGATGTGTCCAAGACGGCTTTTAGAACCCGTTATGGACATTATGAGTTTTTGGTCCTTCATTTTGGTCTGACCAACGCCCCTGCAACGTTCATGGATCTCATGAACAGGGTGTTTAGACTGTATCTAGATAGTTTCATCGTAGTTTTTATTGATGACATGTTGGTCTATTCTTCGGATGAGGCTACACACCGTCAGCATTTGAGGGTAGTATTAGAGGTTCTCCGTGAGCACAAGCTGTATGCAAAATTCAGCAAGTGTGATTTTTGGTTGCGCGAGGTTCATTTCCTTGGGCATGTTATCTCCGGTGCTGGTGTAGCAATGGATCCAACAATGGTCTAGGCTGTTATGGATTTGGAGATTCCCAAGACTCCTTGGGAGATTAGGAGTTTTCTTGGTTTGGCGGGTTATTATCGGCGATTCATTGAGGGATTTTCATCCATCGCCGCACCAATGACTCAGCTAACCAGGAAGGGAGTAAAGTTTGTCTGGTCTGAGGAGTGTGAGAGTAGTTTTCAATTATTGAAGACTAAGCTCACATCGGCTCCTGTGTTAGTTTTTCCGAGCGGTGTAGACGGTTTTGCTATCTACACGAATGCATCTCGGATTGACCTTGGCTGTGTATTGATGCAGCAAGGAAGGGTAGTAGCGTATGCTTCTCGTCAATTGAAGGAGCATGAGCGAAACTATTCGACTCATGATTTGGAGCTTGCGGCAGTGGTGCACGCACTGAAGATCTGGAGGCACTATCTTTATGGTGTCAGATTTGAAGTGTCTAACCACAAGAGTCTAAAGTATCTTTTCTCCCAAAAGGAATTAAACCTTAGGCAGAGAAGATGGATTGAGTTCCTGAAGGACTATGACTTCGACCTCCAGTATCATCCTGGAAAGGGGAACGTTGTAGCAGATGCCCTTAGTAGGAAGAGGTCGTCTCTCTAGCAGGATTGGAAGATGTGGAGGATGCAGCGTGTGCGATGACTGAGTTAGAGCCATCATTGTGCCAGAATTTTGTAGCTCAGTTGTCCATTAGGTCTTCGGTGTTGGATGAGGTGATCGAGCAACAGAAAGCCGACCCTAGACTCCAAGAGTTAGTGGGAAAGGCGGGCATTGCTCGTGATGAGGATGGCGTGATTAGATTCCATCACCGTGTCTGTGTTCCGATATAGTAGATGTTCGTGAGCATGTATTAGTAGAAGCTCATAGGTCTAGATTCTCTATTCATCCGGGTAACACTAAGATGTACCAGGATTTGAAGAGATCTTTTTGGTGGTCTGGCATGAAGAAGGATGTAGCGGAGTATGTGTCTAGATGTCTAGGTGCCAGCAAGTAAAGGAAGAGCGGCAGCGACCATCTGGGCTTATGCAGAAGATGGAGATTCCAGTATGGAAGTGGGAAGCTGTCACTATGGATTTTGTTACGGGTTTGCCTCGATCTAGACGGGGTAATGACTCGATTTGGGTAGTGGTAATAGATTCTCGAAGACTGCGCATTCTTGCCCATGAAGAAGAAGCAGTCAGTAGAGAGTTTAGCTAGATTGTATATTAGTAGCATTATTAGATTGCATGGTGTCCCGAAGTCGATCATTTCAGATCGAGATCCGAGATTTACTTCGAGGCTGTGGAAGGGTCTTCAGGATGCATTAGGTTCGGAGCTGAAGCTCAGTTCGGCGTTTCATCCCCAGACAGATGGACAGTCTGAGAGGACTATCCAGACGCTCGAGGATATGTTGAGAGCATGTATTCTGAATTGGAAGGATGATTGAGAGCGCCATTTACCTCTAGTGGAGTTCGCATATAACAACAGTTTTCATGCGAGTATTGGTATGGCTCCATTTGAGGCGTTGTATGGTAGCCTTGTAGATCTCCTTTATGTTGGGAGGAATAGGCGATAGGCAGTGATTGGTCCGGAGTTAATTCAGGAGACTTCGGATAAAGTCCAGTTGATTAGGAAGAGGCTTGTTGCGGCACAGGATAGGCAGAAGAGTTATGCCGACAACAAGAGGAAGGATTTGGAGTTCGTGGTAGGTGAGCATGTCTTTTAAAAGATTTCGCCTACTTGTGGTGTAGTTAGATTTGGCAAGCATAGTAAGTTAAGTCCTAGATTCATTCGCCGTATGAGATTCTCAGACGATTAGGCAACGTGGCATATGAGCTAGCTTTACCCCCAGCGTTAGCTAGTGTTCATCCTATTTTCCACGTATCTATGCTCAGAAGGTATGTCAGAGATCCACTCATGTTATTAGCCACGAGCTAGTGGAGATCCAACCAGATCTTTCTTATGTGGAGCAACCAGTAGCTATTCTTGACCAGAAGGTTCAGCATCTCCGGAACAAGAGTATTGCGTCGGTGAAAGTCTTATGGCGTAACTTCTCGCGAGAGGAGGCTACTTGGGAGCTTGAGGATGCAATGAAGAAGAAATATCCTCAATTGTTTGAGTAGCGTCGATCCAACTTCGAGGACAAGTTTCTTTAAGGGGGAGAGGGTGTAAGGCCCTTGATTTATCATCTTTGGGTGATTGCTTATGTATGTATAAATGTATGCCATCGATGTATAAATTTTATTGTGTATAGTACTTACTTGTTTACATTGCATGAATAAGTATTATTTTAATGTGTGCATTGTAGATTATATATATATATATTATATATATATATATATATATATTATATATATATATATATACATGCGTGGTGTACATAAAGTTTCTGCAGTTTTAAGTTCAGTTCTGGCAGCCAGTAGACGTCAATATGTGTGGACGCCAATCCCAAGTAAGCGGCCACATCGATGGACGCCAACTAAGAATTGGCGGCCTGTGATGTTGACGTCAATGTCCCAGATCTGTTGCAATTCAGATCCGGAAACGCCTCCGAAAATGTCGCCCTTGGTTTAGGAAATCGTCCCCCAACGGTAACCTAGCCTACCCAAGTGCGTTCCTAAACCCCAACTCTATATAAGAGATGGATTAGGGCTCAGTTAGGTCCTTTTGACTCTTTGGGTCAAAAACCCTATTTTCTGTGCGAAACCCAATTTTGGAACCCCTTGATCCGGTGACTGGAGGCTTCATCCGGCATTCTACATCCACTGGAGAGGGCTCTGAACATTCGGGAACGACTTCCCCACACTGGTGTGCAGAGGAGATCAACTCAGAACCTGGATCGAGAGAGTTTTGAGGACTCTTTGGCTCTGGCTGAGGAGGGCTTCTCTAGCTTAAATTGTTGCTTGTGGATTTTCCAAGAGGCAAGTAACCCTTTCACATCACCCATACATGCGTTTAGTAAGTCCCAAGAATTTTTACATATTTTTATTCGAGTCCTGGAACCCCAATTTCACCAAGTTTCTTGCGTTCTGTTTGTGTTTTGCATAGACAGGAACTTAACGGTGGGATCCCTTGCCGTTAAGATCTTAAGTTGGCCGCGACCTTTGTTGTCGTTAACTGATAGACGGCCACCTTTATGCCATCAAGTTCGCCAGACTACAATAGTGTGCATGTCTGACCTATATGACCTAATTTTCGGGATTTTGCGCATGAGGATATATGGTAAAATTAATATGATATGTAAATATCTATGTTGGAGTGTGTTGTGAGATTTTATGAATTTTGGTGGAATGCTTCAATTACTAGAATTTCTGAAATGTCTGGCTGACAGGTTTTAATCTTGTAAAATTTCGTTTGTGAAATCTGTGTGGAATCCAAGTGTTATAAAAATCATGTACAGTGTTTATGGTTTTCAGTTCATGCTGTAGGAATTTGGGAAATTTATGATATCTATATAAATTATTACATTTTCTGAATGGTAAAACAGTAAGCATGTTTTATTAGTGTAGAAATTCAGATAAATAGTGTGGAAACAGTTAAATTCCTAGAAATTGACATATGTTTAGGACTGTCAATATCCATGTGTAGAATGAGTTGTGGGTCTGAACAATGAAAATCCATGTTAGTTTGACTATGTTTACTTTGTATAATACCACTCTTATAATTTTCGTAGTTTGTTTGTAATTCAGAAAAATGCAAAATTTGGTATGCATGATGGGTAATCTGTAAGAAGTTTGTGGTTAAATTTTCGTACTGAAATGATGACAATAACTACATATGTTGGTTTTATGTGAGCATTGATCAATTAATACATGTTAATATGGTTGTTAATAAAACTTGCTAATTTCAGCATGATTAGACTTGTTTCGAATCTGTTTAATACTAAGAACAGTAGTACCATGCTAGTTAATACTGAAGTATGTAAATGTGTGAGCATGAAATTGATGTGTTAAAATTGTGCATTAAGTGTGTGTTAAAAGATTTGAGAAAATGTGTAAATGTGCCAATGGGTGACACTGCTACCTTAGAGGGCTGTGGAACTGTACTATGATAAAGTCCCCACGGGAAGGTTCATAGTGTGTGATATACCATGGGTATTGGGATTAAATCCTGGGGCGGACATGTACCACTGGTTAGGGTGGAGAGTGCTTCTCTCGGTTCTGCGCAGTAACTAAGATTTATCACTGTAATGTCTAGGTGATAGATATATGTGTGATGTGATTAGTGTGTGTCCTTCTAGAGATGGTTTGGGCTATGTGTCACGGCATTTAATAAAATGTGAACTTGTGGTTATGGGAAAAGTGAATGTGTAAATTGTGTAATTGTGTAAATGATCATGTGAGATTATAAATCAATAGAATAGCATTTAAAATGATAATTCCTTATATGAATGTAATGTATCCATATCAAAAACAACAAGCTATTCATGTGTATAGATGTGTTATCCATGTGAAAATGATCATAGAATCCATGCTAGGAATGTCTTTTGTAAAATGTGTAAACTCCATGTTTAAAAAGGGTTATAGTCTTAGAATACAAATGTGATTAAATGAGACTTAGTTTAGTATATTGAAAAATATGTAGAAAGCATGTGATAGGTTTTAAATCATTGTAAAAATTGTTATGAGTCATTTATCATGTGTGGCATGTGTAGAAATCATGTTTAGGTTTTTCTTGAAACTTTTATCAAGTCCATGCTTGTGCGATATCCGTATGACATGAGAACGTGAAAAGTCATGTGATGTATGTATGTTTAGTGTGGTTGGAGTTACTTGTTGAGTTCTTTTGGACTCACTCTTGCTTCGGCGTACATGTGCAGACATTTCTACTTCTTCCGAGGAGATCGTTAAGAGCGACTCGGAGCGGGAGTAGGAGACTTTTGTCTTGGATTCGACATTGAACTTTCTTTCTTCCATAGTATGTAATAAAAGACTCTGTGAAGTCTCATGTGGACAATATAATAGTGGTAATTTCTCAGTTATGAAGTATTTGCTTTTACATTTCTATATAGACTGTGTATATATGACGATGATGGAATAAGAGTTACTTTTCAGTTATTTCATTTCCGCTGTCATGTGTAATATATTTGTGTATAATTCAGCCTATTGTACAATTGTTGGGTAAATGTCCCACTGTAGCGGCATTCATTATACCGATGGGGTTGGTGTAACCGTACCGTATAAGGAGGGTCGTTACAGAGAGCCTCATACTCGGAGACATTGTTGGTGGCAGGGAACTGAAGTTGATAAGCCAGTGGAATGGTGATCCTTATCGGGTGAGCAAGACAACACCTATGCCCCGTCTCCTAGAATTGAGAGCTCCATCGAAATGGAGTGACCAGAAGGGATCGTGAGAGATGAGTGAGAGGTTTCATCAGGAAATTCTTCCTGAACCATGTCACTATGAGGAAGAGGAAGGTGAGCAAGGTGCTCAGCAATGGCATACCCTTTTATAGCCTTCTGGACTACAAAGGTGATATCGAATTGGGATAAGAAGCTCTGCTAACGTGCCAATCTGTCAGAGAGGACTGGCTTCTCAAGGAGATACCTAATAGGATCCATTCTAGAAATCAAGCTCACCTGATGGGCTAGGAAATAGTGCTTCAATTTCTGCACTACCCATACTAGCGCTGTACATGTTTTCTCCATTGTGGTGAGCTTGAGCTCAGAAGGATTGAAGAGCCTAGATAGGTAGTAGACTACCCTTTCTTTGCCAAAATCATCATGCTGAGCAAGGACAGCTCCTAGGGAGTCCTCGATAGTCGACAGATATAGGATAAGGGGTTTTTCTGGGACAGGCGCTTGCAACACAGGTAGATTCATATGATAACTTTTGAGCTCATCAAAGGCTTCTTGACATTTATCATTCCATTCGAACTTGGCTCCTCCTTTTAACAGTTCATAGAAAGGACGACACCTTTGGGAATGTTGAGATATGAATCTCCTTATGAACTGTAGCCGACCAATTAGTCCTCGAAGCTCAGATATATTCTTAGGAGGAGGCATCTCATTTATTGCCTTGGTCTTGTTTGGGTCTATTTGAATCCCCCGCTTGCTGACTATGAAACCTAACAGTTTGCCTGAGGAAACCCCAAATACACACTTCTTCGGATTCATCTTTAATTGGTACTCTTGTGTGCACCGAAACACCCTGGCAAGCACGGAGGAATGTTCACTTCGGGTCCGAGACTTCACCACAATATCATCCACGTAAACCTCAACATCAATATGAAGCATATCGTGGAAGATAGCTAACATTGCCTTTGATAAGTGGCGCCGACATTCTTCAATCCAAACGGCATGACCACATAGCAATAAGTTCCCCAGGGGGTGGTGAAGGAGGTTTTCTCTTGATCCTCTGGGGCTAGACAGATTTGATTATATCCTGAGTAACCATCCATAAATGAGAGGGTTTGAACTTGGCGGTGTTATCAATTAAGACATCCAAGTGAGGTAATGGGAAATCGTCCTTTAGACATGCCCTATTCAAGTCCCAGAAGTCCATGCAGATTCGCACTCTTCCGTCCTTTTTCATGACCGGGACTATGTTAGCCACCCACAAAGGATAGGGGACTATATGGATGAACTTAGATTTGTGTAGTTTATCGATCTCCTCCTTCATTTTCAAAGCAATGTGGGGAAGGAAACGCCTCAATTTTTGTTTAACAGCTATTGCCCATGGCTTCAAGATTAACCTATGTTCCACCAATTTGGGGTCAATGCCGGGCATGTCATCGTACGAACAGGCAAAAGAGTCCTTGTACTCCCTCAACATTTCTATGAGTGCCTCTTCTTCCTCAGGAGGGATATTGGAAGCTATGTTTAGGAGCCTGGGTTCTTTTTCTGTCCCAATATTTACCTCTTTGGTGGGTTCATCTACTGCCGATGTAGGTTCATCGAATCTCCTCATGCCACTGGCATACATCTTGGCAGCGTCCTCTATTTCACCATCTTCTTCATCCACGGGGTCCTCCTCAGTTAAGATTTCATATACCCCAAATCCATCATCTAGCCCCTCCTCTTCGTGCTGAGCTTCTATGTTTAGAACGACAACCTCCTGGACGAACTCTTCAACAGCTAGAAGAGTGCCACACCTTTGCACCAGATCCATTAAATATCTATGGGGTATGCCACTACCCTTACTCTTCCTAGATGGGGACGGGGACTTCCTAGATTCTACCCTTGAACCTAAACTAGGGTTGATATTTACAAAGGATTCTGGAGAAGTGTCCAGAGGTTTATTTGAAGGGAAATGAAGGGGTGTGGAATGGCCGTAGGGGTCTTCCAATGGGACTGGTGGCAGAGGTAGTCCAACCGAGCTCAGGGTGCCTGCAGCAGAGTCAGTGTTACGCCCCCGCCAATTTAGCAGCGGAATAAATCGGGGAGACATGAGCAAAGTGCATAGTAGAGTAAATTGCACCACAGTTAAGTAATTCAGAGCATCTAATGAACAATAATTGGAATAAACTCTTCATTTTATTGAAATGTCACTAAGACTATTACAACCACTAATTCGGAGCCAATACATAGGGCTCAATGACATCACTACATTGGAAAAGAAATCTAATGCAATAACTACTAGACTCCATTGTACTAGGGTAACTTCATGACTCCAGGTCGCTCATCACTCAAGTCCTGTCCCATGGTGTGTGTAACGTCATCGTCCGACTTACCTGAGACACAATAACAAATAACGAAGGGTGAGCGATAACGCTCAGTAGGACTTAAATCTCATGATCAAGCTTGCTTTAAATAATTAATGCTTCAAGGGACATAGTAACTGATGATAGAGAGAGTCATGTAAATTTTAGAAAGTAATAGCACAAGTAACATGGTCTAAAAAGCAGATGAATCAAATATAACACAATGAATATTGATCAAGTCACGATAGAAAATGATACCACATGATAGCAAGTAACGTCATTGTCAAGCAATAGCAAGTAACATGTATAGCAAGGAGAGAGAAAGTAGTTGGCCATATAGAGAGTAAATTGCACTTTGATTGATTTTCATCAATCAAAATAGTATAGTACTCTTGATTAACTTTCGTCAATCTAGATAGTATTGCACTTTGGTTATCCGTAGATAGCCGAGAGAAAATATAGCACTTGTTGTCAATAGACAACGAGAGAATATAGCACTTGTTTTGATTGTCATAGATTAATATTGATAGTATGGCAATTGGAAGTAATGACGACATCCTAATCATTTTAACTCTCGCGGGGAAAATGGCACTTTTCGGGCGCCTCCCTAGGACCAGATCGGGCCCTATTGTGCAGGTATAGTTATTTTGTTTATCTTTAGACAATCAATAGATAGCCAAATAGAGTACCAAGAAATAGATGAGAGCTATAGATGAATAGACGAGATAATAGCGAGATTGTGAATAGAGGAGCGAGTCGAGTATAGATGAGAACTAAAGGTCAATGCACATGAAACATCGAGTAAACGGTGATAGTAACGGTTGCACAACACACACAGATGGTGTTGGCAGTCAGGTGGAATTCTCTACCCTTCCACTGGCCATGTTATGCACAGGTCTAGAGGTCCGACGTGATTTAAGATAAGAACGAGAGCATCTAAGGCCGTTTGGATCTTACTGATCTCTAGAGGGTGTCACAGGTGTTAGGGTACAACCAGCTCGTCGACCATGTGGGAATCCATGGACAGAGGAGACTTACGGAGGCCTTGAACAAGGATTCACTAGTCCGGCAGAAGGAATATCCGACAGAGAGTTTGTCCAAGTCAAGAGAAAGTGTGTATATAAAAACAAGACCCCGACGTTCTAGAGGAATTCTAGAATAGTGGAGCGTCGGTAACAGTATTCCCAAAACACTGTGAGAAAATGAAGACAAGTTCATTTTTTAAAAAAATGGTAATTTAAATATATAATTGAAATAAATTACCAGAGATATTATGAGATATTTTCATGCCAAGTTAAGCCATAATGGATGGTTCAAAGTGTGTGCATGTGATAAGAAATCATAGATATGACAAGATCAAGTGTATGTCTTTTAAGTCATTAAACACATGTTTGATTTATAACAACTTTATTTACTGTGTTAGTGACTGTTAACAAGGGTATATGCTATAACAGTACGGTCGTTCGGATCTGGGTTTATCGGGTCTATGTGTGGTGCTCTTGACCAAGAGTTGGTCAATGGGTTGTTTGTGTGGTTTGTGTGCACAGAGTGAGTAGTGTGGGCCGGATATGCCAGCCCATTTTCATTGCTGGTTCACTATTTTGAAACACAGCGGAGCCAGGCGACGCGATTTGAACGTGTCAGCCTTGCCCGACGTGATTCAGCGAACCGCCTCTATGACGCGTGTCGCTCAAATCCTATGTGGTGTCAGCTTGGGTGGATGCGTTTAAAGAAGTTAAATGCGGCGTCTGCTCTGGACGCGATTTCGATCAGAGTTTTAAGTGTGTCGTTTCGCCCAGACAGAGCAGAAGCTGCTCTGTCCGGCGAAGGGGGGGAGCTGCTGCTGGCTTCTCTGGAAAATTTCGGTGGATCTCGACTCCGGTTGGCTCGTGCGGTGCAGGAACCACGCGAAGACGGTGTTCAGAGTGTGGGCGTGCCGTCGGTGAGAAGGTTTTGGGGCGTTCTTCGGCGTCTTCTTCCGGTAGGGAGACTTCCTGCCATTGTTTCAGTTTTAAAGCATGATGGTTTGGGTTTTGAGGGATTTGCATGTGTGGGTGTTTTGATGAATAGCATATCTTCTGTTTACAGCTTTCGTTTTATATTTATGGTTTGATGTGTGTGATGTTTCTCTTGTGTAAGCGGTGGGTTCGGCTTGTGAGCTGACCCTCTTGCTACTTTTGTAATGCGTCTAGGACAGCCGATGCATTCGTGTTGAATGCGTCGCTCTGAGCTGATGTGTTTCGGGTTTTGTTCGTTACGTTCAGGTGGCGTTGGGGTCGCGTCTGCTTGATCTGACGCATTAATTTGGAAACGTGTTAGTGTTGTCAGACGTGACTATGTGTGGACCGTGGTTTGACCGATTTGGTCTGAAGGCATCGTGTCGGGCCGACGCGACTTGGTTGCATCATTGGGCCCTGTCACGACAAGGTTTGGAATGGTGGCTGGACAGGTCGACGCGATTTGAGAGGCGTCGCCTGTGTCCGACGCGGTTTGGTCTTTGAGGGGAATGTTGGGTGTTGCGCAGTGAAGGTCTTGTATAGACCTAGCCCAGGTCTGTGGTTATTCTTTAAAGATTGTTGTAATGTTTAATGTGTTAAGTGGTGTGCGTTGCCATGGAGGTCACGGAGTGACCAATAATAGGCAAGGTTATGTTCCAATGTTGATATGATATGCTTATGATTGGTGTTAAGAATGTTAATGTATTAAGACAAGTGTTTAATGGTTAATGTGTATAAGTCTAATGTGTGGTCTTGGTGGTCATGTGATGACCCGTGATTAATGAACGGTTGTGTGTAGGATGGCTTGAGGGTCACAGAGTGACCGATGAAAAGCTATTCCTTACACTTGTGTACTGTGAGTTGTACATAAAGATTGTATAAGTATGTATACCATGGTTTGGGTGCTTACCGAGTCTGGTGGTCCGGCGCCTAATCCGGAATACCTCTTTAGTCGGGTACCCTAGGTTCCTAGGAGAGCTACGCACGTGTGTTGTGCTCGGGGCGTGTCCCGGTACATGTGTACCTCAGAGGTTTGAGTCATCTTTCTGAACAGCCTCACTCCAGAGTTTGAGTTGTATGTCTGGCTGAGGGAAAGATGACTAAGGGGCAGCGTCTTGTGTTTGTGGGTGTGTAGTCGCTTGTAGCGCGGTCGTAGTTGGGGGTACGGACACCAGTAGTCGACACTGGTCCCCAGCTAGTCCTGTTTCCAGTGCCTCACTTTAGGGTGCTCAGATCGGAGTCCCTAAAGGTGCCAGACGTGGACCTGCGGGGTGTGTGACCTGCAGGTTGTGGTGTTGGTTGGTCTCCACTGTTCTTGGCTTGTTGTTGTGGAGCGGCAGTTGGACCTTCCGTTCGTGACTGCGAGACTAAGAGGTAGTTCTTGTGCTTTGTTGTCCAGGTTGGATACTGGCGTCATGAACCAATAGTCTGTTCTCATGTGGTGGCGTCGTTTCCGTACTGACTCGTGTTAGGCCACTGGTTGTGGTTTGTGTGTAATTCACTGGTTAAGTTTGTAACCGTTGTGGTGCGCCCTGGAAGTGGCACGGTTCTGTGATTTAGTGTTGTACCTCGTGGTAGTAGGTACATGTACCCCTTGTGGGTAGAGTTGTGTTGTGGTACGTGTGTCTTGTCCTCAGCTGGTGATGAGGTGAGACAGTGCGTACTGTGGAGATCTTGCGGTGTGATTCTCCACGTGATGCGTGTTACTGATTATGGTTTGGTATGCAGGTATTGGTTGGTTGTCGCCAATCCCGATATTCTTTGCGTGTGGTTTCCCAGTGAGACTGTGGCCTAGGCAGTGGTTTTTTGGTGAGGCTTATGGTCGAGGTGGTTCGGTTGTAGGGAGGACTAGCGGTGTTAAGCTAGTTCTATGTTTCCCTTTACTTTCCGAGGACTGGGTTTAGCCGGTGTGCTTGTGATTAGTTGTCGTTTAACATGCTTGTTTGTGCATGTTATTCTTCGGCTACCAGTGTTGCCAGTGAGACCCTTTGGGGTTGAGGTCTCTTTGTGTTGTTATGGTTTCGTTGTGGGAGGTCCCTACTAAGCTAGTGACGTGTTGAGGCTCACTCCCTTACAGTCTTTGAAGGGATTAGTCGGTTCCGTGCGGCTCGAGGAGGAGTCGTGGCAGACTTGTACCACCAGCAGTAGAGTAGTTGAGTCGTCTGAGCTTGTGCTCCCTCGGGGTATGCCCCAGGTAGTTGTACTCTTTAAATTGGACATGTAAATTGTAATGAGACTTTTGTACATTGTTGTTTACAGTTATAAGCACTTGTACTTTCCTATGTTATATACTGTACTTGTGATCTTTTATATTCTTACTGGACACGTGTTAGTGATATCCCTTGTGAGACTTCAGTTCGTTCGCAGGAGACAGATCTGGATATGGACCCTTATTGGGTATAAAAATCCAAGGCCGTTACAGTTGGTATCAGAGCAATGGTCCAGTTAGAATATGAAAAGACATTGAAGGTGCAAAGTCCTAATACATGGATTAATGTCCATTACTGGTAGTAAGTCTGCGGTTTTACGTGATTTAAAATGGTTTTCACGTAAGTTTTTGTTATGTGAATTGTGTGTTGATTGGGCAGTTGTTGGTAGTAGCAGAAAGGGATGTGGTTAGAAGAAATACAGACTATGAAGAGTGAATAAATATGAAAAGGGTTGTGTGTAAACCTGGTTATTGTTAGAAATGGCAGAAAAATGGTAAGATTAGAGATAGAAATTCAGCGTGTCAAAGGCCAGTTAAGTTGTTTAAGGAATCCACAACCATGAAACCAGCGAGATTAGTGATTTCAACTATGAAATCCAGGAAGAATGTTTTAGTGAGAAACAGAAATGGCTAGAGATAGAGATAAAGGAAGATATGATGGAATAGCAGAGGAAACAAATGTATAATGAGGACTAGAGTAGTGTATAGTTAAAGACGAGTTAGTGTGCATTAATGGCTAAGAACCTAAGCAGAGGTGATCAGTGTGTTGAGATTTGTGCTAGTTGATATCAAGGAACAGTTTTGTGAACAGTGTGATTAGAGTGGTAAGAAAAAAATTTGGGATAAATGTATAAAGTGGATCAGCCCCAAATGAGAAAATGATAACAGAGGTACAAGAATTGTGGCAGCCATCACATCAGTGTGTGATTAGCATTGGTTGCATCTGTGAGTTCGGGAATAGAGCGTGTACTGAATAGTGATGGTGCCAATAAATTGTGATAATAGAGATTGTATAAGAAAGTGCTGAAGTTGAGCAAAGAAGGAGCAAATAAGGATCAGTACACAGTAGGGTTCCTGAGAAGTTTAAAAAGAAAGATATCTGCGTGGCAATAATTGTTTGTGAAGGTTCTACAGAAGATTTTATTGAAGATTGCAGAATTAATAATGTTTAGAAGCTATGCTTCATTATGGAATCAGGCAGAGCAGATTATGGAGTTTAAAAGAGATATGTCAGAGTTTGGCTGGGGCGGAACATGAATGAAAAGAAGATTAGATGGTAATAAGAATTACAGTGTGAAGGATGTATTGAGGCTAGCCAATTAGTAAAGTGCTTCAGAGGAGTACACCGCAGTTGTAATATTGGCAGTTGGCAGAATATGGACCAGAAAAGAAAGAGTGAAGCAAGTAATGAAAAGAATGGAAACAGATGATTGAGAAAATGATCAGAAAGGATTTGCAGGTTAGTGTATAGAAAATGGAATTTTAAATTGAGCAGAGGTATTTATGGAAAACATTTCTGAGGTAATGTAAAAGAAAAAGGGCAGATCAGTTAAGGAATAATGAATATGGCTTAGTATAGTAGAATAGAACCGAAAGAGAGAAATGTGATGCAGATAATTCGGAATGGATAAGCACAGAAAGAAAAGGATGATCAGTTGAGTAAGAGAAAAGATTTAATAAAATGTGGCACTTGTGTGTAAAAGAGTTAGTAAAGAGGAATGTGGAATCTGTGCGGAATAGATTGAGTCGTATTGTCTGAGAGAAGAAAGTGCAGAGTTAAAGCAACGAGGACATCATTTTGAAATAATGAAGAGGCAGTGTGAAAAATCAGCTAGAGAAGATGATTTAAAGGCAAGACAAGGTACAAGACGAGCTAGAGGTTGGGTTGAGTGTGAATATAATTCATTTCCCCTTATATTTTGATGATGACAAGTTGTGATTTTAATGCACAATAATTGGAACATGTTAAATGCACCACACATGTAATGACCATATTCAAAAAACATGTTTTCAAACACATTTATCATTTATTTTCATGATAATACATTGGACTAATGAAATATGTGTTTATTTCTCAGGGACACACAATTCTTCCAAGGGTAGTGTCGACACACCCCATATTGGTGTCGACACAATGCTCCAAGCCCTAAGCCAAAAGATGAAGAAATGGTCAAGTAGTGTCGACACAAGATCAAGCAGTGTCGACACTAGACCCAGCTCCCAGTGAACCCTGCCAACAGGCCTGGATAGTGTGTCGACACTAAACCAGATGGTGTCGACACTAGATGCCTCTCCTAGAAGGCCTGTTTTGCAGTTCTCTCCAGTGTGTCGACACGAGATGAAGTGGTGTCGACACTAGAGAGCCTTCCCAGAGAAGCTGTTTTGCCAGTCTGGGACAGTGTGTCGACATACCCCATGGGCAGGTCGACACACTCCGAAAACTCTGTGACTTAAAGTCTCTCCTGGACACGTGGCACTCTAGGGGTTTTGTGGATCAGCCTTGGATCATGTGCCCACGACCCCCAAGGGTACTTTTGGACATTTTAGGTATAAATACTCTCCTAATTGGCCATCCAACCACAAGAGAGCCTCCAAGAGCCTTCCAGAAATCCTTTTGGCGGCAGAGAGAGCTCTCCTCCCTGTTCCTGCTCCCCTTGTGCTCCTTCACCCCAATTCACACATCTTCAAGCACAAGAAGAGAAGTCTGATCCAGGATGAAGCAGTGTGATCAACTTCCAAGGATGCAGATCGAGTAGAAGCAGACAATTGTGAAGAATTCAAGGAAGATCCCAAAGACCAAGTTGCAGAGCATCGGCCTGGGACTTCAAGAGATCGAGCTTCTTCACAATTCAGCATCTACAAGGGAGTCTTCTTGAAGAACAAGGACATTTCACCCCATTCCTCATTTCCCCTTGTTTCTTCTTGGTCATTCTAGAGATTGTGCATGAACTGTTGCATTAATCCTCTTGAATGAACCTTTTTAGATCAGATCATTGCTAGAGGATCTGAATCTTTGTGTTTTGTGATCTAGCAAGTGGTTTGTGAGCCTGTGTGCTCAGTGTTGAGTTGTCGTACTCAGTTGTGGTTGAGCAATTGTGGTCAGGTTCTAGAGTAGTCTTGCTCTAGAGGTTGTGTGAGTTGTAGAACTCTGTGTTGGAGTTGTCAGGCTCTAGTGTGTGTGGTGTATCTGGTTGTTTAGTGGATCCTCACAGTGTGAGGGGTGGATGTAGGAATCACATGGTGTGATTTCCGAACCACCTAAAAATTCTCTGTGCAGTGGTTTATGTGTGACTTAAATTCACATTGCACTAGATTTATGCATAGGTTTTTTTTGAATTCACCTTTAATCAACTTGATTCCACACTTCAATCATCTAATTCACATAATCACTCATCAGATCTAAATTGCTCTTTCAAATTGCCTCTGATTCTATGCATTGTTTTAAATTGGCTAAGCTTCCGCAATAGTTGGCCTAGATCTATTCAACCCCCCCCCTTCTAGATCTTGTCCATCACATCTTCGATCCTTCAATTGGTATCAGAGCGGGTTATATCTGATCTGATCTGAGTGCTTTCTATTTGTTCTTTGTGTTTTGCTTGCTGAGTGTTTTCTTGATTGCACCATCTATTTAATTCAATGGATTCCAGAGGGTTCATAGCCGAGGGTCATTCTATTAATAGGCCATCTTCTTTAATGGGACGGACTATTCTTATTGGAAGAATAGAATGCAAGTTTTTTTAGAGCCCAAATTATGAAATCTGGAAAGTAGTTGAGGTAGGTCCCTATGAGAACCAGGGAGAGGAAGAAACCTGGACTAGGGAACAGATTAGAAGGGCTACCTTGAATTATAGTGCCATGAATATGATCCAGTATGCAGTCCACCCTAAGGAGTACTCAAGAATCTCCATGTGTAAATCTGCCAAGGAGTTGTGGGACAAACTTGAGCTACTCTATGAGGGAACATCCCAAGTGAAAGAAACCAAAGCTAACATTCTTGTCTCCGAGTATGAATTGTTTATGATGAAATCTAATGAGACAATTTCTAAAATGTTTGCCAGGTTTATGATCATTGTGAATGGACTGAAGGCCTTAGGTAAGGATTATACAGATGCTGACTTGGTAAGGAAAATTTTACGCTCTCTCTCTTCAATTTGGCACACTAAGGCCACAGTCATTGAAGATTCTAAAGACTTGTCCAAAATTTCTTTGGATGAATTGATAGGATCCTTAATGACTTATGAAATCAATCTAAAAAGAAATGAATAACACATAATTAAAACTAAGCCAGTAGCACTAAAGGCCTCTTCAAGTAACAAAGACAAGAATCAGGAGAAAACAAGTTCTGATGAGTCTGAGTCCAATGAGGATGAGATTGCCCTCATGACCAGACAATTTAGAAAATTCTTAAAATACAAGAAAGGAAAATTATCTGGAAAAAGAAATTCCCATTAGGAAAAAAAAAACACTTCCTTTTCTAATGCCAATTCTAATAGGAATCAGAAATCTGATGAAACTGTCATTTGATAGGTGCAACAAGCCAGGACATATGAAGGCAGAATGTCCTGAGAATAAGAAGGAGAAATACAAGAAGATTCACAAGTTCAAGAAGCCAAAGACCATGGTAGCCACTTGGTCTGATGAAGACTCAAGTGAGAAGGAAGAAGAAAAATCCTCAAGCTCTGAGAGTGAGGAAATTTGCTTCATGGCAAATAGCTCAGATGAAAGGTAAGTACTTCTTTCGAAGACTATTCAATTGATGATTGGCAAGATGCCTATGCTGAGCTTGTTGAAAACTATTGTGAAATAAGGAAAGAAAACAAGCATCTCAAAAAGAAAATTGAAAACATTTTGCATAACCAATCCATCAATAAAAGAACTTGTGAACTTGAAAATCAAATAGCCGAACTTAATGAAGAAAAGGAAAATCTCCTGAACATAATTGATGAGATTAAGCTTGCATCTCAAAAGGCCACTCATGAATTAAAGAACTGTCTAAAAAGCTGGAAATGGAAAACAAAGAAAAACAACAAAAGGTTGAAGAAATCAAAACCTTAGAAAACCAGCTAAAAGAAAAGGATGAAGTCATTGAAACCTTCACAAAAGGTAAAGACAATTTGGAGGCCTTGCTGGGAGCTAGAATGAAATAATTTCACATGGACTAGGATTCAACAAACAAAAACTCAAGAAAGACAAATCTGCTGAAATAAGAGAAAAAGCACCCTTGATCAATTTTGTCAAAGGTTTTAGTCTTGAAAACACAAAAAATAAGCAAGTGTCAAGCAACCCAGTAGAAATTTCAAAAACATAGAACAAATAGAAACCAACTAGGTCGACACAATCACCTAACAGGTCGACACAAGTCCACAAAAAGATGAAATCTGTGACTGATTTGTCGACACCAGTCAAGGACAGGTCGACCTGCTCAACCTCAATAAACAAAAACCAGTCAATCACAAATTCAAGTAAAAATCTAAAAAATAAGAAAAAGTCAAAAGAAGCCATTCATAACAAACCTTGGACTTCCAAAACAGCACATCAAGCTGATTGGACTAACTCTTGGAACCAATGGTATCTCAATCCTTTTTGGTACCATCCTCAATTCTTCCATCCAAAATTTTCAGGGTACCATCAAAATCCTTGGTTTGGACCTCCACAAATGTTCAACCATGTCCAAATGCAAAACTCCCCTCCTACTGAAAACAAGAACACTGGTGTTTTTATTCCTAAGGGAAAGAACAAATTGAAAAAGACAAAAAATACCAATGAAACAAAAAAAAATTAAAAACAAATTAGATTTAGGTGAGAAAAGATTTGATGACTATGTTCAAACATTCTGATGGTCCCAACAATGTTTGGGTACCAAAATCTTCTCTCCACTGATTGTTTTCACAGGAAGGTCGTGCACCCAACTCAAATGTGTGGTTCCTTGACAGTGGGTGTTCACGACACATGACTGGAGACAAAGCCAAATTTTCATTCCTGATTGAGAAGGAGGGAGGTTCTGTCACTTTTGGAGGTAAAAATAAAGGAAAGATCATTGGATCTGGAAATGTTGGTCAATCTTCCTCAAACTCTGTTGATAATGTTTTGTTAGTTGATGGTCTAGATTACAATTTGCTGAGCATTAGCCAACTATGTGACAAAGGTCACAAAGTTGTGTTTGAATCTGATTTCTGCAAGATAATTGACTCATCAAATGATAAAGTAAAATTCTTTGGAAAGAGGGAAAACAATGTCTACATGATCAACCTCAATAAAAACTTTTCTGAAAATTTTGTCTTGTAGCAAATAAGAATGAAATTGCATGGACTTGGCACAAAAGACTTGGCCATGCAAGTTTCAAAACAATAAATAAACTGTTAAGGCTGAATTTGGTTAAGGTCTTCCTGAATCATTTTCTAATGTAGAAAATCAAGTTTGTGGGATTTGTGCTCAAGGAAAAACAACCAGAAAATCTTTTAAAACCTTCAATGAGGTACTCACATCTAAGCCACTAGAATTACTTCACATGGACCTCTTTGGCCCAACAAGAATTCTAAGTCTTAGTGGCAAAAGATATGGGTTTGATCATTGATGATTTTACTAGATTTACATGGGTTATCTTTTGTCCCACAAAAGTGATGCTTGCATTGAGTTCAGAATTTCTGTACCACTGTCTTAACAAGTTTTCCATATAAAATCAAAAACATTTTGACTGATCATGGGGGTGAGTTTGAAAACAAATCATTTTCTGATTTATGTGCTGATCTTCACATATTTCACAAGTTTTCTTCACCAAGAACTCCAGAACAAAATGGAGTTGTGGAAAGAAAGAATAGAACTCTTGTGGAAATGGCTAGATCCATGCTCTTAGAAAGCAATTTGCCCAAATCCTTATGGGTAGAAGCTGTGAATACAGCAAATCACATTCTCAATATAGCATTGATCAGACCAAAAATTAGAAAAACCCCTTATGAATTATTGAAAAACAAAAAGCCAACAATCTCCTATTTCAAAATATTTGGGTGTAAATGCTTTGTTCATAACAATAACAAAGAAAATCTTGACTAGTTTGATGTTAAAAGTCAAGAAGTCATCTTTCTTGGCTATTCTGAAGTGTCAAGAGCTTTTAGAGTTTATTCTCTCAAGAATCAAACTGTTGAAGAGTCTCCACATGTTATTTTATGAAAATTCCTTTTCAACTCATGATTCTAAATCTTGCAGGGACAGTCAAGATAATGAAGAGGATGATTTTATTGTGGATTCTTCACCGACGTTGAGGAAATTGAAGACCTTGGTGAGAACTTGAACATTCATTCACCTACTCCAAGTGGATCAGGTAATGTTGTTCCAGATTTAAGTGCATCTCAACAGGTAACTTCTGAACATAGATTTTTAAGAGATCACCCATGGAAAATGTAGTTGGCAATGTAAATGATAGGGTAAGGACTAGATCATCATTCCTGAATGTTATTGATGAAGACCCACTAGCTCTAATTTCCAAGTTGAACCAAAGTCAATTGATGAAGCTTATTGAGTTCTGATTGGATCAATGCAATGCATGATGAACTTCATCAATTTGAATGAAATCAAGTATGGGAATTAGTACCTAGACCTAGTGACCAAACAATCATTGGCACTAGATGGGTATTCAGAAATAAATTAAATGAAAATGGTCAAGTCATCAGGAATAAAGCTAGACTAGTTGCAAAGGGGTACAACCAAGAATTTGGAATTGATTTTGAAGAGTCATATGCCCCTGTAGCTAGACTAGAAGCTGTAAGAATTTTTCTTGCTTTTGCATCTTCCATGAAATTTAAAGTTATCAAATGGATGTCAAAAGTGCTTTTTGAATGGTTATATAAAAGAAAATGTTTTTGTTGAACAACCTCCGGGCTTTGAAAATGAAAAAAAACTCATAATCATGTCTTTAAGCTTCATAAGGCTCTCTATGGTCTCAAACAAGATCCAAGAGCTTGGTATGACCGTTTGAGTTCCTTTTTGCTTGACAAAGGATACTAGAGGTAATGTTGATCAAACCCTATTCACAAAAACTATCAAAAATCAAATAATTGTAGTCTAAATTTATGTTGATGACATAATATTTGGATCAACCAATAAGAGCCTATGCAATGAATTTGCAAATCAAATGAAGAATGAATTTGAAATGAGCTTGATGGGAGATTTACAATTTTTCTTGGGATTGCAGGTTAACCAAACAAGCGAGGGGATCTTCATAAGTCAAACCAAATATGTCAAGGAACTTCTGAAAAGGTTTGACTTCTAGAACCTCAAGCATTCAAGCACACCCATTGCCATTAATGCTAAACTAGAAGAAGACTCACTTGGTAAGTCAGTAGACCAAAGACATCCAGAGGTATGATTGGTTCTCTACTCTACCTAACCACTTCTAGACCTGATATTCAGTTCAGTGGTGTTTATGTGCTAGATTTCAATCTAATCCTAAAGAAAGTCACATGTTAGTTGTTAAAAGAATTTTCAAATATCTTGTTGGAACATGTGATCTTGGAATTTGGTATCCTGCTGGTTGCAGTTAGACTTGATTGCCTATTGTGATGCTGATTATGCTGGTGTAAATTAGATAGAAAAAGCACAAGTGGCTTGTGTTTGTACTTAGGTGGGTGCCTAATCTCTTGGGCTTCTAAAAAGCAACATTCAGTTGCTTGTCAACTGTAGAGGCTGAGTATGTGTAGCTGGTAGATGTGGCACTTAAATTCTTTGGGTGAAACATCAACTTCTCTATTACAACCAAGAGTTAGGTTGTGTTTCCATTCTTTGTGACAACACAAGTGTCATAAATCTGTCTAAAAACCCAATTCATCATTCCAGAACAAAACATATTGAAATTAGGCATCATTTCTTAAGGGATAAAGTAGCAAAGAAATCCTTTGAACTCCACTTCATTGAAACTGAAAAACAAATTGCGACATCTTACCAAACCTCTTCTGACAGTAGATTTTCATCTTTGAGGAGAGAACTTGGTCTTTGCAAATGTCCATCTTCTTGATCTCTCTCATTAGGGTTGAGTGTTTAGGTATATTCTGAGGGGGAGTCATTGTTTCATCATTCTCTTTGCTTCCTTGATTCATATTGTTCACATCTCTCACTATTCAAATTCTATTTCTTTTTGACAATGAATTCTTCAACTCACATTGTGTTGAACTTTTGGTATATCAAATGGTGATTTGAAGAAGGACAAGTTCTGCTTGTCTGGACACTTTCACTATGCGAGAGTATATGTCTCCGCCAAGTACCAAGAAATGAATATGCAATTGTTGAGGGGGAGCTTTTGTTGTTCAAAGAGAATCATTTCTGGTTTCACAATACTTGCATATCTCTATTTTGATGAAAAGTTTGGAATCATCATCTCAGGGGGAGCTAGAATTCACAACTCATTTCCTTTGCAAAATTCAACACTCTTCTTGAATTACATCAACTTCCTTGCATGATGTCCTCATTGAGTTGTCTAGAACCTCAAAATGATCCTTTGAGTGATCTACTACATTTTTTTTACAATCAACTCTCCACTATTCTCTTCAAGACTAAAGAATTCAAATCTCTTTCACAGACTGAAGAATAATGTGTGCATTGAAGTTAAATTTTTTTTTTGCAACTGATGTGAGATAAATGGTTTCAAGTTTATAAGATTCTCCTTACACTTGATATTCAACAGAGCAATGGCACAAATACTAAGAAACTACAAACCTTCACAATGAATGAAGTGCCATATATGTCATGAGGTATTTTTGCTATCCTGTTTAAGGGGTTCAAAATAAAAAATTAAAAAAAAATGCTCTATATTTTTTATGGTGACTGAGTACTGGAAATATTGGCGTCTGATAAACGTATATTTCCATGTAAAAGGTTGTCATTTCCCCCTTTGAATCTAGATAATGAGTAAATTCCTAGTATCCAGGAACTATGGTGTGTAAAAAGCATTAGTTCTTAAGTGAACAAGATTTCCTACATTTGATAGTTTGATTAAAAACACATAAACATCCAAGGAGAATTGCGTAAAATGACCATCTCTGTCTATCATCAATTTGTTTTAAAGGTGTTTATCTTCATCACACATGTTTTCAATCTAAAAAGATATTTTCATTTCTTTGGATTTGGAAACTATGGTCGTTTGTATTGATTGTTGGATGTCCTATATCCCTCAAATTATCATTTTACTGGTTCAAGTCATTTAATGAATATATCCTGCTTGTTGTTGAGTAAATCTTGAAGTTTGTTGCATTTTTGCAAGAATAATGACAACTAAATTCTTTGGCCTCTTAAAAATCCTTGAAATGCTAATTCCATCCAGCTTGAATCATGTTAAAGATATCCCAAAACTCACAAATTTTTCCCATGTTCAAATACTCAAAGTTTCTTCAGGCCAGGTCGACACTACTTCCATCTAGTGTCGACACAGTCCAGTCCAGGTCGACACTAACCTCTTCTAGTGTTGACACATACCCCTGTCTGGGCGATTCAAGTCTTGGGCGCCGGTTAGGGTCTTCTTGTTCCTGCGAGGCATTGCACCTCAAAACCCCTTTTTATGCAAAGTCGACCGCATGGCCGTCTTCCACCTTTGAAAACAGCAGCCACTCCACCTTCTTCCCTCCTTCAACCCATCCTTGTCCTTCTTCCCTTCATTCCTTCTTCCCCATCCTCTGCTCTTCCACTCCCTCTTGCTTCCATGGCACCCAAGCAAGCCCCTCGCTGTGGAGCAAGGTCCAGGGCAACCGCCAGGCCCATCTCTGTGGAAGCACAACCGCCAATCGAGAGGAGAAGCAAGCGTCGGCATGACCCTGCTGAGCAGCCAGGGCCTTCCTCTGCATCTCCCACTCCATCCAAAAGAGGTAGGGCATCCTCTTCCGTTAGAGGCAGGGGGTCCGCAAACCCTAGAAGGAGAATTTTGGTTTCTTCTCCTGAAGCTTCTGAGGAATCATCCTCTTCATCTTCTGAGTCTTCCCAGCCTTCTGAGGCTACCCCTTCCAAGTCAGTCAGTGAAGGGAATACTATCCTGAAACCTAGGGCGGTAGACTTGGCAGATAATGAGTTGGTTGCTGCATTTCCAGAACTTCTAGAATTCTTCAATTTTCAGTCTTGGCTACCTTTCATATCTCAGTTCGAACAATTTACCCCAGACTTGTCCAAGAGTTCTATTCGAATTTGGAATGCACTGATGAGGGGTACAAGTCTGAGGTTAAAGGTGTTGAGATAGACATGCCCATTGCTTTGGCTGCAACTCTTTTCAAAGCTCCTGATGCAGGCACAGATTATCATAATTACGAATTTGATCTCCATGAAACCTACTCTATTTTGACTGGTCTTCCATCTGATGAATCTGACCCTAGACAAGCCATGTCACTAAGTTCAACACAAACACATTTCCTCCTGTGTTGAGACTTCTCCACCACATCCTCACCACAATTATCACACCTCAAGGTGGTGGAAGGGACAAACTCAACGATATACAGAGATTCATAATTTATTGCATAAAGAAGGAATTAAAGGTCAACCTCCATGTGATTATGTACCAAATTTTGTCAGAGACTACGAGGAAAGATCTCCATAGGTCTCTTCCTTGTGCAGCATCTTACACCAGTCTTTGAACACATTGGAGTCTCTCTTGAGAATGAGAAATCTCAAACAATTCCCAAGTCAAACATCTATCGGTTCAAACATTTGCAGAAATTCATGGGATTCAAACTTGAGGGAGATCAGGTTAGAAGAGGACTAGCTATTGCAGAGGTTCCAGTGGTTCCTGAGGTTGTACCACCTCCTGAGATACCCCAATCTCCAGTTCATGAGGACCAGCCTCAAATTCCTGAGGACCAACCTCTTGCTCTTGAGGATCAGCCTCCAGTTGGAAATGACAGCCAATTACCTCAGGATGCACCTCTCACTCCTCCATTTCAAACCTCTTCACCTATTCATCATTCAATGAATTTTTCACAAGCTCAAGCTCCAGCTCAAACCTCTTCTGCCTTTGGTGGACCTTCTGTTCCACCAGAGTTGTACTCATTTCTCAATGACAAGTTTGATACTATTACTTCTTCAATCCAACAGATGTCAGAGGTTTTTGAGCTCAGGGTACAACGGTTGGAAAATTCAGTGTCTGCTCAGTTCATCAAACAAAAGGAAGCATCAGATTATGCAGCCCAAAGATTCAATAGGCTTATTGGAACATTGGCTGATGCCTCCCTTGAACTAAAGGAGCATCAAGACAAGTTAGAAAAGGTTCTTGAAGGTATTTTGGCAAATTCCCAACAGAATCTATTCAATAGCCAGGAAGCAGTCAATCAAATATCCAAGACAAGACTATCTTTTGCACACATGGTAGATGATTTGGAGGGCATGAAGAATTTATCTGCTCACATAGATGAAGAAATGTCTGCTCTAAAGAAGGAATTCAAAACTTTGCACAGACATGGTGGCACAGCTGGTTCCTCTTCATCATCTCAGCCTATTTCAATTGATTTCAGTGTGCTTCAAGCAACCATGTCTGAGAATTCTGAAAGAATGGAACATCTCCTGCATACAAGACTCTCAACAATCCAAGCTCAGATGAAGTTCAGCTTGACTTCTATGGAGAAAAGATTGACGGATATTGAGACTATCTTGCTGCCCATTCCTCCTCCTCCTCCATCTTCCTAATGGACTTCATATTTTGATGATGTCAAAGGGGGAGAAGGACATCTATGGAAGGACATCTATGTTCATCTATGTTGAATGAGAACTTTTTGTAATGAATGTGAATGAACAAATATCTGTAGTTATCAAACTGTGTGGGCTTTTGGCCATTAATGGAAAACTATGGTTATTAGTAACATTGTGTCTCTTGATTATGAAAAATGTCAATTGTTACTAAATTGTGCCAAATGGTTTTTGATGAATGTGAACAAAAATGAATGAATGTGAATGGATGTTGTGTGAATGGATACTTGAAAATCACAATCCTTAAAAATTCAATCTTTATGTTGAACAATATTGCCATCATCAAAAAGGGGGAGATTGTTGGGTTGAGTGTGAATATAATTCATTTCCCTCATTTTGATGATGACAAGTTGTGATTTTAATGTACAATAATTGGAACATGTTAAATGCACCACACATGTAATGACCATATTCAAAAAGCAGGTTTTCAAACACATTATCATTTATTTTCATGATAATACATTGGACTAATGAAATATGTGTTTATTTCTCAGGGACACACAATTCTTCCAAGGTAGTAGTGTCAACACACCCATACTGGTGTCGACACAATGCTCCAAGCCCTAAGCCAAAAGATGAAAAAATGGTCAAGTAGTGTCGACACAAGATCAAACAGTGTCGACACTAGACCCAGCTCCAGTGAACCCTGTCAACAGGCTTGGATAGTGTGTCGACACTAAACCAGATGGTGTCGACACTAGATGCCTCTCCCAGAAGGCCTGTTTTGCAGTTCTCTCCAATGTGTGTCGACACGAGATGAAGTGGTGTCGACACTAGAGACCCTTTCCAGAGAAGCTATTTTGCCAGTCTGGGACAGTGTGTCGACACACCCCATGGGCAGGTCGACACACTTCGGAAACTCTGTGACTTAAAGTCTCTCCTGGACACGTGGCACTCTAGGGGTTAGGTGGATCGGCTTGGATCATGTGCCCAAGACCCCCAAGGGTGCTTTTGGACATTTTAGGTATAAAGACTCTCCTAATTGGCCATCCAACCACAAGAGAGCCTCCAAGAGCCTTCCAGAAATCCTTTTTGGCGGCAGAGATAGCTCTCCTCCCTGTTCATGCTCCCCTTGTGCTCCTTCACCCCAATTCACCACGTCTTCAAGCACAAGAAGAGAAGTCTAATCCAGGATGAAGCAGTGTGATCAACTTCCAAGGATGCAGATTGAGTAGAAGCATACAATTGTGAAGAGTTCAAGGAAGATCCCAAAGACCAAGTTGCAGAGCATCGGCCTGGGACTTCAAGAGATCGAGCTTCTTCACAATTCAGCATCTACAAGGGAGTCTTCTTGAAGAACAAGGACATTTCACCCCATTCCTCATTTCCCCTTGTTTCTTCTGGTCATTCTAGAGATTGTGCATGAACTATTGCATTAATCCTCTTGAATGAACCTTTTTAGATCAGATCATTGCTAGAGGATCTGAATCTTTGTGTTTTGTGATCTAGCAAGTGGTTTGTGAGCCTGTGTGCTCAGTTTGAGTTGTCGTACTCAGTTGTGGTTGAGCAATTGTGGTCAGGTTCTAGAGTAGTCTTGCTCTAGAGGTTGTGTGAGTTGTAGAACTCTGTGTTGGAGTTGTCAGGCTCTAGTGTGTGGTGTATCTGTTGTTTATGGTGTTTAGGGATCCTCACAGTGTGAGGGGTGGATGTAGGAATCACATGGTGTGATTTCCGAACCACCTAAAAATTCTTTGTGCAGTGGTTTATGTGTGACTTAAATTCACATTGCACTAGGTATGCATAGGTTTTTTTTGAATTCACCTTAAATCAACTTGATTCCACACTTCAATCATCTAATTCACACAGTCACTCATCAGATCTAAATTGCTCTTTCAAATTGCCTCTGATTCTATGCATTGTTTTTAAATTGGCTAAGCTTCCGCAATAGTTGGCCTAGATCTATTCAACCCCCCCCCTTCTAGATCTTGTCCATCACATCTTCGATCCTTCACTAGATGGGCCAGAAGTCGTAAGTCAGAGTGCAGAATTTAAAAATAAAGCCCAAGTAGATTTGATATATAAAGAAAAGCAGATCAACAAAATCCAGTGTTTCAGGCCGGTGACAGTTGATGGAACAGAATAAGTAAAGAATACGTGAAATGAGAATTGAGTCCAGCTGGGATTTGAGAATAGTGAAAGTGGAAAGCAAATAAAAACTATATCGGAAACATAATTTATGAAAGATTGTGCCGAGTGGTCAGTATGATCAGAGTGTTCAGCGGAAGCGTAGTGGGGCTATACCCCACAAGTTCATTTGTTTGAAAGGGGAATTGCAGATTTTGGCACATATGGGCAAGAGATTGAGAAATTTAAGAAATATGAGTTAAAGAAATGCGAGTAGAACAACATGAAAAGGCAAAAAATTCAGAAAAAGATAATGAGTTTTTCGTGGAAAAGTTAGCAGTTGGAGTAAAAGAAGAAGAAAGAAAGATAAAGCATAGAACAGTTGACAGTCATGAGTAGAGAAGATATGGCACTGTAGAGTGCGAGGAAAAATAAGATGGTTTTAAATGGCAGATGAGAATATAAATACAGATGAGGCAGAATAACAGTAGGCAATGATAAACAAAATGAAATGGCACCAAAAAATTTGAGAATTGAAAGAGGTTATGACATGGTAAGCATCATCACAGTGGAGCAATGTTTAGTAAACAATTTGAGGAAGTAAAGCGGCCTAGAAAGGAATATTGCAGGCACAGTCCAGAAAGTGTGGAAACAAGTTGAGTCAAAGGAGATAAAGCGCAGATGACAAGTTAGAATAGCTACCATTGAAAAGTGAACGACAGAATGATATAAAGAGCAGAGCAAATATGAAGAGGATGAAAGAGAACGATAAAGTGGGAAAGGTATGAAAATGAGCAGATCAAGGTAGTCCGTAGGCAGTGATTTGAAAAGCAAGAGCAACAAAGAGTGTATCCTACTTGATCTATATAAGGTTTAATTTCTTTTTAGGTGATAGTCGGATTTACCGTGGCTTTGCTCTGAATGTCGAGGACGACATTCCTTTTTAGGTGATAGTAATGTAACAGTACGGTCATTCAGATCCAGGTTTATCGGGTCTATGTGTGGTGCTCTTGACCAAGAGTTGGTCAATGGGCTGTTTGTGTGGTTTGTGTGCACAGGGTGAGCAATGTGGGCCGGATATGCCAGCCCATTTGCACTGTTGGTTCACTATTTTGAAATGCGACGGAGCTAGGCGATGCGATTTGAACGCGTCAGCCTTGCCCGATGCGATTCAGCGAACCACCTCTCTGACACGTGTCGCTCAGATCCTATGTGGCGTCAGCTTGGGTGGACGCATTTAAAAAAGTTAAACGCGGCGTCTGCTTTGGACGCAATTTCGATCAGAGTTTAAAGTGTGTCGTTTCGCCCAGACAGAGCAGAAGCTGCTCTGTCCAGTGAAGGGGGGGAGCTGTTGCGGGCTTCTTCGGTAATTTCCAGTGGATCTCGACTCCGGTTGGCTCGTGCGGCGCGGGAACCACGTGAGGACGGCGTTCGGAGCTTGGACGTGCCGTCGGCAAGGAGGTTTTGGGGCGTTCTTCGGCATCTTCTTCTAGTAGGGAGACTTCCTACCATTGTTTCAGTTTTAAAGCATGATGGTTTGGGTTTTGAGGGATATGCATGTGTGGGTGGTTTGATGAATAACATATCTCCTATTTACAGCTTTCGTTTGATGTTTATGGTTTGATGTGTGTGATGTTTCTCTTGTGTGAGGGGTGGGTTCGGCTTGTGAGCTGACCCCCTTGCTACTGTTGAAACGCGTCTAGGACAGCCGATGCATTCATATGAACGTGTCGCTCTGAGCCTATGCGTTTCGGATTTGTTCGTTACGTTAAGGCGTTGGGGTCGCGTCTGCTTGATCTAACATGTTAATTTGGAAACGCGTCGGTGTTGTCGGACGTGACTATGTGTGGACCGTGGTTTGACTAGTTTGGTCTTAAGGAATCATGTCGGGCCGACGCGACTTGGTCGCGTCATTGGGCCCTGTCGCGACAAGGTTTGGAATGGCGGCTGGAAAGGTCGACGCGATTTGAGAGGCGTCGCTTGTGTCCGACGCGGTTTGGTCTTCGGGGGAATGTTGGGTGTTGGGCAGTGAAGGTCTTGTATAGACCTAGCCTGGGTCTGTGGTTATTCTTTAAAGATTGTTGTAATGTTTAATGTGTTAAGTGGTGTGCATTGCCATGGAGGTCACGGGGTGACCAATAACAGGCAAGGTTATGTTCTAATGTTGATATGATATGCTTATGATTGGTGTTAGGCATGTTAATGTATTAAGATAAGTGTTTAATGGTTTATGTGTATAAGTCTAATGTGTGGTCTTGGTGGTCATGTGATGACCCGTGATTAATGAACGGTTGTGTGTAGGATGGCATGAGGGTCACAGAGTGACCGATGAAAAGCTATTCCTTACACTTGTGTACTGTGAGTTGTACATAATGATTGTATAAGTATGTATACTGTGGTTTGTATGCTTACCGAGTCTGGTGGTCCGGTGCCTAATCTGGAATACCTCTTTAGTAGGGTACCCCAGGTTCCTAAGAGAGCCAGGCACGTGTGTTGTGCTCGGGGCGTGTCCCGGTACGTGTGTACCTCAGAGGTCTGAGTCATCTTCCTGGACACCCTCACTCCAGAGTTTGAGTTGTACATCCGGCTGAGGGAAAGATGACTGAGGGGCAGCGACTTGTGTTTGTGGATGTGCAGTTGCTTGTAGCGCGCTCGTAGTTGGGGGTACGGACACCAGTAGTCGACACTGGTCCCCAGCTAGTCCTGTTCCCAGTGCCTCACTTTAGGGAGCTCGGCCAGAGTCCCTAAGGTGCCAGGCGTGGACCTGCAGGGTGTGTGACCTGTAGGTTGTGGTGTTGGTTGGTCTCCACTGTTCTTGGCTTGTTGTTGTGGAGAAGCAGTTGGACCTTCCATCTGTGACTATGAGACTAAGAGGTAGTTCTTGTGATTTGTTGTCCGGTTTGGATACTGGCTCCATGAACCAGTAGTCTGTTCCCATGTGGTGGCGTCGTTTCCATACCGACTCGTGTTTGGCCACTGGTTGTGGTTTGTGTGTAATTCACTGGTTAAGGTTGTAACCATTGTGGTGCGCCCTGGAAGTGGCATGGTTTTGTGATTTAGTGTTGTACCTCGTGGTAGTAGGTATACATTACCCCTTGTGGGTAGAGTTGGGTTGTGGTACTTGTGTCTTGTCCTCAACTGGTGATGAGGTGAGACCGTGTGTACTGTGGAGATCTTGCGGTGTGATTCTCCACGTGCTGTGTGTTACTGATTATGGTTTGGTATGCGGGTATTGGCTGGTTGTCGCCAATCTCGATATTCCGTGCGTGTGGTTTTCCAGTGAGACTGTGGCCTAGGTAGTGGTTTGTCGGTTAGGCTTATGGCCGAGGTGGTTCGGTTGTAAGGAGGACTAGCGGCGTAAGCTAGTTCTGTGTTTCCCTTTACTTTCTGAGGATTGGGTTTAGCCGGTGTGCTTGTGATTAGTTGTTGTTTAACATGCTTGTGTGTGCATGTTATGCTTCGGCTACCGGTATTGCCAGTGAGACCCTTTGGGGTTGAGGTCTCTTTGTGTTGTTATGGTTTCGTTGTGGAGGTCCCTACTGAGCCAGTGACGTGTTGAGGCTCACTCCCTTACAGTCTTTACAGGGATTAGCCAATTACGTGTGTCTCGAGGATGAGTCGTGCAGACTTGTACACCAACAGTAGAGTAGTTGAGTCGTCTGAGCATGTGCTCCCTCGGGGTATGCCCTAGGTAGTTGTACTCTTTAAATTGGACGTGTAAAATTGTAATGGGACTTTTGTACATTGTTGTTACATTTATAAGCACTTGTACTTTCCTGTGTTATATATTGTACTTGTGGTCTTTTATATTCTTACTGGACACGTGTTAGTGATATCCCTTGTGAGACTTCGGTTCGTTCGTAGGAGACGGATCTGGATATGGACCCTTATTGGGTATAAATATCCAGGGTCGTTACATATGCACTGTTGACAGTTATAGTATCACAAATCATGGGTTTTCATGCAAAAACCCCAGATCGTGACGTACCCCTGTAAGGGTCGCGACATGGCCAGATGAGAACGCGACAGGGCCATCCCAGATCGCGACAAGGAGGTCAGGTCAGGTAGCCAAAACGCGACGAGGTACTGTGTTTGCGACAGACCCTGAGAACATGACCTATCGGGCCGTCGCGTTCTCAGGTCCTGCGCCTGAGTCTAAGTGGAAAAAGAAAGTGCATTTTATGGCGGTCCAGGTTTCTATATTTTGACACATGTTGTTCAGAAATTTAGAACAAATCGCACAGACAATGAAAATTCATGAAACCAGTTTTAATCAACTCTAGACACACAATAGCATTCACAGTAAATAGGAATTTAAAGTGAACATGGTCTCGGCATGATTCAATCAAGTTATTATAAAGATCATGGAACTATGTACAATAGAGATAACCGAATTAATTTGAGCAGTATGATGGATGAAAATAGGGATTTTAGAGCAAAGATTCTGATGTCGATCAGTATCACCAGAAAAATCTTGTATTCATGGTATCAAGTACACATGGAGATCTAGAATTAAGATGAAGGTTCGGGGTCATGCTAGTTGCAGACTTCAAAAATTAAGAAGAAAAGATTGCTCAATGAAAAATTATGAAACAAGAGGGGTTTTGTTCCTAGTGGTTGGAACAAACTACATACAAAATTAATTAGTTTTGCTCGGAGAATGCCTATCTTGACTCGTTTGATCTTCTAGGGTTAGAACTTGAAGAACACGGGTTAAAGCTTGGTCAAGCCTTCTCCCCACGAATTCCTCTGCTCCTTGGCCTCCTCTCCTTGTCCAGCAAGCCCAGCAACGTGTTAGGGCCGGCCATGGAGAGTTTAGAGAGTATTTATGCTTGTTGGGTTTCTATTTCCTAATAGAACTTAATTCCTATTAAATTCCAAGATTTCTTATTTCTATCTCCTTCTAAGCTTTCCAGTTTCTATTTGGGTTAGGTTGGGTTGCAAATTCATGCCTCCAATTTGGGTAGGGTTAGGAGTTCAATTCCAACCATAGTAACTATTTTATGATTTAATATCCCTTTTCTTTTTAGGAAATATTTAAGATTCGAATTTAGGGGATTTTCTATTATTCTCTTTTAAAAATCCCTATTTTGTCCAATAACTTTTATGTGATCCATTTAACAAAGCCCATCACTTAATGGAATTTAATTATAGAAATTTCCCCTTTTAATTAGGGAATAATAGAGTTACAGAACTTATTATATTTTTCTTACTTGAATTTATCATGGGCTATGAGAGGTCTATTGGTCCCAAGTCCGATCATGGGTCATCAACACATGACGTTGGAAGTCTCTTCGACATGTTCATTTAATTTGTGATCATGTTATATTTCCGTGTTAACGGTTTTCCGACTTGGTTTCCTAATTTGAATAATTAGTCATATTGTGATGTACACTGGCCAATCGGTTTTTCATTGCACTATTTCTTTGTGGAACATTAGGAATAATGTTTGAGGTTGGTTTATAACTTTTACGGAATTTTCCGATGTGTTCTGGTACATACGATATTGGTACATATGTTTTTTTTTATTATTTCGATATTATAGAAATTATATCTCGAATTTTTAAGTACTAATTTTTCTGGGGTGCTACAATCAGGGTGTAGGGGAACAGAAGGCCCCACCCAAATCGCCCAATGTGACCATGCTGGTCAGTAAGCGAGGATCGCTTTTCAAGCAGAAGGAGGAGGAAAAGGCGGGGATCGCCGCCGAAGAAGGAGTGCACGAATGATGGGGTTCGCCGTCGAGAGCAAGGAAAATGTGGGGACGGGGATCGCCATCCAAGATTTGAAGGCGGGGAGTGACGGGGATCGCCGTCAAGCGCAGAGATTGCAACGGAAATGGAAGCGGGAGATTAGTGCTTGAAAAGGAAGGAAAGATGGGGATCGCCGTCTGATGAAGGAGAAAGGGGGAAAGACGGGGAACCCCGTCCGATTGCTGGGGGGAATGAGAAGGAAAGGAAGCATTTTTTGTTTTTTCTTTTGTGATTTAAATAGGACATACTAAACTAAGAAAGGAAACTAACTATCCTACATGCTGAGGCATCAGGAGAGGAAAGAACTGTGCCATTAAAAGAGAGGTGAAAAAGGATGTGGAAATGGTTAACGCCTTGAGAGCGTCAGGGGAGAATTGGAGAATAAGAGGAGGGGAAGAGGGATGAAGGAGAATTTATAAACAAGGATGGAGATATTGAATGATTAGAAGGCCGGGGTGCCCTGGCCAGAATCCTCTACGGGTGATGTTGTCAAAACTTCAAATTCCCCACCTGCCAACCAATTGTCGCTTGGAGGTGGTTGTTGATGCTGATCCAGAGGTGTTTTGCTACTGTTGGGGGCTGTGTGAGATTATCATCTCAGAAACAATAGACTGGTCGCTGGCACCAGGTCTTCAAAATCTGACTCCCCTACCCCTATCTCTTCAGCCTTCTTTTCTTACTGGGTCGCTGGGCTTCAGAACTTGATATGCCGATACTGTTGCCTCTGTCATGGTGGGTTATACCCTGGTTGTATGGGTCCTCTGACAAAGTGTTCATATAATGTCCAGGTGAGAGGCTTGTGTTCTGATCTGGAAATGGATGCAATAGATGTCCATGGCTCGAGTTCTCTTATATCCTAGCCACGCTTCGTGATTTGCCTTGAGCTAGGAATGGTTTTAGTTCTACCTTGAGATGAGCTCTGAGACCTTTCCCGGTTGATAGCCAATCTTGAGCATGATGTTCCAGCCCTTGGTGTCTAACTGTATACCCTTCTGGATAGTGCCAATGATGAGGACATAGTTGGGTGGCTGGAGGAGAATGTGTAAGCCCACAGATAATTTACATCAAGCACGAAATGATGGGCTTATTTGATGGCCAGACCACCGACATGATTTCTCAATGGCCTCCACAGTATGGGTAGTTGCCGCACTTTTGACTTTGACTATGCATCCTTGGAATGGAAATTTCAAACATTGGTGTGCCATGGAGGGGACTGCCCCTAATGCTTCAATCCAAGGCGACCCAGGATAGTTTGAAAGTTGGGTCAATGTCAAGCAAATAGAAATCCACGATCATAACAAGTGGGCCTAATTCTGCCTGTAGAGAGATACACCCTGTAGGCCTATCGGGAATTGTCATAAGCCGCTATAGTGGTGGGAGTTGGTTGCAAGCGGCATTCGAAAAATTGTATGACCACAGAGTGCTTAGAGGGTACACATTATAGAAGCTCTTGTATCAACTAGGCGGCATCAACGGCCACCTTATTTATAGTCAGAGTTACACATAAGGCATCCTTCGAGCTTCCAGGGGAGCTAGCTCACCGTCTGTGAAGGTGATTGTCGGTCCTTTGTTAACAATAGACAGGACCGAAGGCAGATTGTTGGGTTCATATCTTCATTTGCCATAACCCTCTGTAGAAAAGCCTTTAAGGCATCTTGGTGGGTCTGTGACCTCTTGATCAACTTGAGGATATATATTTTGGCTGGAGTCTGGTCCAAATGCTTTAGTATATCATATTGGGTCCCCGGGACCGGATCTATCTCCTCGAGTTCCTGTTGCTGTTGTTGGTTGTTATTGCTGGAATTTTGGGTCGGCTGACCCGGCATAGATGCGGATGTGTTAGGATACATCCGGTGGAACATCCGCTTGCTCCGTAGGGCAAGGTTGTGGTGAAGTGGAGGTGGAGAGGTGTCGATGATGGAGGGATTGGCTATTATGGGTGTAGGCATAGGGGAGAATGGGATGTTGAGGGGTGATGGAGTGATGGGTGGTATGATGGGGGTGTTGTAGAGTGGCGAGGTAATGGTAGCGATGGTAGGTGTGGTGGTGGTAGGTATGACGTGGGAAATGGCCAAAATTTCGCCCACTTCATGCTCATCGTCATAAGCCTATGCGGCTGCAGGTGGTGGATGGTGGATGACGGGGTTGACTTGAGCGGGTGGAGGAGGTGGTGGAGTAGGTTGGGGGTTTGGAGCGGGCTGGTGTTGCAGTATAGGATTGCGAATTATGCCGAGGTCATTTTGCGGGTTGCTGTGGCTACTATGGCTGTTGGAATTGGAAAGGTTGCTGGAATTGCTATCGTTGCTGTTGGAATTGCTGCTGCTATTGCTGGAATTTTACTGTGATGTGGCTACTGTCGCCTTTGCTGTTGCTGCTGCTGCTGCCTCTGCCCTGTTGGTCCCTCAATGTCGGATCAATCTCTTCATTTCAGCCCAATCAATTGATCTGTTCGTGGAATCATATATAATATCTTGAATTGAAAGCAATCTGACACATTGTGTGACGGAACGCCTCGTTCAAGCCCGTTAAACCACTAACCAACTTGATCCGAGTCCGCCCCGTGAAGGGGCCGAAGCCTCACAAGGGATATCATACACACGTCCATGAAACCAAAAGGAACACACCTGATCACATATATGATTCACCAACTCATATATAGTGTACAAGATTTACATAGCCAAATTTCAACAAAGTACAAGAAAGTACAGGAGCCTGGGGCTACCCGAGGTAAACTAGAACAACTGAAGAAAGAAACTACAATGCTGGAGGTGCTAGTCCAACACCGCTGTGACGCGGCTCCAACTGGACGACGGTAACGAAAAGTCCTCCTCGCCTCACCTATGGGGGTAGGGGGAGCCTCTCTAGTCACTGGCTCAGTAGGGAACTCCCCCAACACTGAGGAAAACCAAAAACATAGGTACGGAAGCAGTAAACTGCGCTAGCAAATTATAGAACAACTAAGTAGGATATTAAAGCTGTAAATGTACTCACCGTTTGCCGACTACGTAAAGCAACTGCAAATAAATAAAATGAAAAACCCAACAGGTGTACGAGCTACAGTAGAGACGCCACACACGAGCCACATGAACTGGTTGCGGACACCAATGACTGACTCGGAAAAACTAACACAGGTCTACCTCTCAGTCTCGCAGCCACGGATGAAAGGTCCAGCTGCTGCATCCCGTGAAAAAGTCAAACAACTGTGGAGACCAACTAAACACACTCCTGTGAACCACAACTGCAGGCCCATGCCTGGCACCTTTAGGGTCTCTGGCCGGAGCACCCTAGAGTGAGGCACTGGAAAAGGACTAGTCGGGGACCAGTGTCGACTACCGGGTCGTACCCCCAACTAAGAGCGCGCTACAAGTGACTAAAACAAACACAAGAGTCACTATCCCACTGTCGTCTTTCCCTCAGTCGGACGTACACTCAAACAAAGAGTGAGGGTGTCTAGGTCAGACGACACAGACCTCGAAGGTACAGCATTATGTACCGGGACAAACAAGCCCGAGCTAACTGCCTGGCTCGCAGAGAACCTGGGGCACCCAACTAGAGAGGTAAATGGGTAGGCGTCGTTACTTTCCACGCACACAGAACACGTGCACGTCACACACAAACCATGTGAACATCACGTAAACTCAAGTAACAACTGTCCACAAACACGTGAACACAACACTGTTGCGTGTACACCACGCAACTACGCAAAGAACCAGCTAGCACAAACGAGTGCTAGCTTCTAAAACCATGCACTCTCAGAGTACCACAAGTGCCAATGCACCGCACGGTATTACAAATACATCGAAGAACATGTGATACAACGCTCCCCGGCATGGTCGCGACATGGGCTTGCGTCGCCTCATAACGCGACAGCTCGATAGGTCGCATTAAACACATTAACGCGACGCACAAACAAGTCACGTTCACAACCTAATGCGACGGGTCGGCCAGTCGCCACCTGATGCGACAGGGGGATCCATCGCCTTAGCAGACGGAAAACCCTAATCTGGGATCCCCTCCATGGATTACAAACCACACCATACAAACCACCCTTAATTACTGTTTTACATTTTTAATGGATTCCTAAGCATGATATCTATTGTGTAGAAAGCGTTAAAACTGATCACACCGCATTAAACGCGATTACCCGGGAAATGGGAGGAGTACCCTACCTCGCGAAGAACACGCGATACAACGCTCCCCGGCGTTTCTCTCGCTCCACGCGAGCTTCCTACGACACGAACATGCCGAAAACACGGATTTCCCGCAAAAATCGCCGCATCCCCTCCCCTGGCCGAGTAGAACTCACTGTAGTTTGTCCGGCTGGGGTTTCTTAAAAGCAACTAGTGGTTTAGAACGTGACGTATCTTTACGTCGCGACCTGGTCGCGAAGGACCTAGGCGTCGCTTTCCTTCATGCCTCTCTGTGCGCTACATGTGGCGCACATGCAGACGACCAACGCCCCAAAGTGGCCACCAGAATGTGACGGTCACCTCAGTCGCATTCATAACGCGACACTCCTCTCTGTTGCGATGACAGGTGATGACACGGGGGTGCTGCAGGCCCAGACTATCGGCCCAATAGGCCCTTAATACACGCACACGTACCACACACAACCACATTGGCCTCACGATAGCCATCACAACCACTAAGCACAACATCCACGAAGATCCGAAAGACACGCGACGTTACACATGTGGTCCGGATGATGGTGGTATACGCAATACTTTGTTTGATCTGCTGCCATATTCCAATTTGCCTTCTGGGAGGTAACCTAAGGGCATTAAGGGACATGAGGGCCGCGAAAATGTCAGCTAGACTCTTAGAAGGGGAGGATATTGAGCTCTTTTAGGTTTGTTAGGCTTCTTGGGAGCATAGCCATTTTGGGGGGAGGGACCTGATTGTATTGGCATGGTCTTGTGGGGGTTCGGGGTGAGGAGGTGGTTGCCTATTGTTCCAGGGCTGCTGAGGTTGTTGGGTATAGGGGGACCTACCTACCAGACCCTGAGGATTGTTGACTGCATCTACCTGCTCATTGGTTTTGACTCCCTCGGTGACAGGACCTTGAGGTTTCTTAAGATAGCGGGACATTGGGGTCTCAAACATAGAGTGGATGGGCGAGTCCTTAAGTTGGGTATGGATGAAACGGGCTCGGCTGTACAGCTGGTGCATGGAGGTGATGTCGTTCATGGCTAAGATTGCACGGTAGGTAGGTGTGGCATTGGAAATTATCAACTTGACTTTCTCCTCCTCAGGCATTGGGCAGCGGACCTTTGATGTAAGGCCCTCGAATTTTATTGCATTATTGTTGCATGTAAATAATTCATGTTGTGTATATACATATGTAAATATCTACGTAAGTACTAGTTAGTATACTATTCATGCATGTGTATAATTAGGTATAAATAATGTATGTATTGCTTGATGGTAGTGTGTGCAGAATACCATATAGATATTACATGTATATATATACATGATGTGCATGGGTTTCTGCATGATTTTGACTTCTGGCCGAAGGGCCAGTTGGCGTCCACTATTGGACACTAAGGGTTGTCAACGTCAATATCGTGTGACGTCAGAACTTACTTAGGCATCCACCGATGTTGACGTCAAGATCACTGACCTGCATGCATAGCAGAGCCGAAATCCCGGGAGCAAGCTACCCCAACCATTGGGGAGCTGTCCCCAACGGTCTGAAAGGGGTATCACATCATCTCCTGTGTGGGTGAGAGGTCTTTGGCTATACAAAGCCATTTTCGTAACTCACACCCTTCTCTTTGCCCCTTTGCAAGAGAAGAAGAGAGAAAAAAAAAGAAGAGAAAACCCTAAAATCTATGTGAAGATCTCACCTTTGCAACCCTAAATCCGGCTACCTGAAGCTTGCACCGGCCATCTACTGCAGCAAGGAGCTAGCTAGCTGGAGTGGAGGAGGAGGCTCCCGACCTTATCTTGGAGCCATCTTCATCCTAGAACCCGGAGTGAAGCTTTTCTAGGAGCTTCTGGGACAGCCCAAGGAGAGCTTCACCGAGCCCTAGATCCGTTTGGTGTATTTCTAGAGGCAAGTACCCTACCCATAACGTCCTGTATGTGTCTAGGTTGGTTTTATCATTTTTGTGCATTTTCCCTCGTGTCCTAGATCCCCAATTCACCCTATCTTTGGAGCTCGGGTCTGTGTTTTGCACAGACCTAAACTTAACGGAACATCTGTTGTCGTTAAGATCATGCTTAGCATCTAGCGACTATGCCATTAACATTAATTAGCAGCCATAGCTTGCCGTTAAGTTCATCTGAGCAGAACAACAAGCTGTTCTGCCCTTCTATATGATTAATTTCGATATGTTTCACGATGAGGATATAATGTAATCTCTTATATGCTATGTATACTAGCTAATGTGATGGATGGGAATGTGAATGTACACTTATTTTGTGGACGGTAGAGCTTATTTACATATTAAAAGCATGTGGAAGAATGTTCATGTGTATGTTCTCACCATTATCCTGATAATCCGTGGTAAAATCATGTTGCCCTATTTTTGTTAGACCATGTATGTACAACCCTGTCTGTGCTATGAGTTTCTGGAATTTTCCATGCTTGTATGATTTATTGAATTTTCTGTTTTGGGAAATAGAAATCATGCGTAGGCCACGATAAGTCTTCCGTAAATTGTGTATTGCCCAATAAATTTGGGAATAAATCATGTGGCTCTATGCATGCTAGGGTTCAGACAGTGAGTTGTTAAATTGTGATTGGTGTTCAACTCCATGCTAACTTGAATTGTGGATAGCTTGTGAATTTGATGTTAGATTTTCTGTAATTACGTTTTAGGTTAGAAAAATCTGAAAATTTGCATGTGGGATCCTAAACCCGAAATCAGCTAGTGGTTAAAATTTCAGGTCATTTGGACAAGTATATGATGCAATATGAATTTTCTATGTAGAAATGCGAAATTAATGCCTGCCGTTGCAAAAATAATTTAATTCTGTTTATTCAACCTGAAGGGTGAAATTCCCTGAGTGTAAAATTTCTGTGATTGTAGTGTCATGTCAGGAAAATAGAGCCCCATGTGTGTGAATGAGTGAATGAGTGAGATGTGAGTGTCATGTGCTAAACTAAGTGCTTAAATCGGAAAATGTGTAATGTGTAAATGTGCCAAGTGTGACACTGCTTCCACAGAGGACAGTGGAACCGTATCAGGGAAAAGTCCCCCTGAGAAGGTTCAATGTGTGTGACCCTAAGGGCATTAGGGGGAAATCCTAGAGGTGGACAAGTACCACTGGTTAGGGTGGAGACTTGTTCTCCCGGTCTGCGCAGTCCAAGAGTTGCCATTGTATTGCCTAGATGGCGTCTATGTGATGTGATGTGTTGTGTCCTCTTTGGTGGTTTGGACTATGTGTCACGGCACTAAATGTGAATGTGTAAATGTGTATGTGTTCATGTGAAAAATGTGAATGTGAACAATGTGTAAAAGTGCATGTGTAAAGTGTGAAATATGCGAATTTAAATTGTGTAAAAATGTGAAACCAAAATGTGAGGATGTGAGTTTGTAATCCATGTTATGACAATTTGAAATCATGCTTAAACAGTAGCTTTACTATGTTATGATCATGTTTATGTATACAAAATGCCTAGAATCCATGCTAGGGATAATTGTTAAGCATATATAAACAACTTCCATACTTGGTTGTTCACATGTTGTGATTAATCGTTGTTGTAGCTCTCATGTGTTAGATTATGGTTGCTAAAGCATGTAAAACCAGCAAGCTTAAAGCATGTAAAATGGTTACGTATATGCGTAGGAATGTGTAGATTCCATGTTAGGTATGTTTCCTTCATGCATGCTCGGGATTCATGTTAATGGCTTTCATATCTTAGTTGGTTGAAGGTAGATTTTTATGTGAGGAATGAATAGAAAGCATGTGATAGGTGATTCTATTTTAGGAAATCTGAAAGCATAGTCCATGTGTTTAAATGTAGATTCACCATGATAGGTTGTAAAATTTTATGTCAAGCATGCTACATGTTGTGTCTTGTGAATGTGTATGTAGAACCTACTATGATATGTGTATGTACGGTATGTGTAGAATTACTTGCGGAGTCTTTTAGACTCACTACTTGCTTCAGCGTACAGGTGTAGTTGGTGACGAGACACTTGTGGAGGAGACGTTGGAGACCGACTCCGAGCGTGGAGATTAGGGTGTTGGAGTAGTAATTGTGACATTTTGTGATTTTCATAGTATGTAAATTGAACATTGTATAAGTATGGACATCTATGTATTTGATTTTCAGCAATTTAATTATGTGGACTTTTAGTTCTCTAAATGTTATCGAATCATGTATGTTAAATGTGGATGATGAATGAAATGAAGACAGTGGTTCTTTTACTTCCGCTACTCTGTTCTTATATTCACGTGTATCTCAGCTGAATGTTATTGTTGGGTAAATGTCCCACTGTGATGACGCTCGCTATACCGACGTGGGTTGGTATAACCGTACCGGTATAATGAGGGTCGTCACATTTGAGCTAGGGCACGCCACCGTTCGGCATAAACTACAAAATCCTCATCAGGCTTCATCTTTTTGGCTACTAGATCAACAAAAGAATACTCGGGTCCGACCTGATCCTGAAACTATTGTAAGAACCTTCTTGAACAATCTGAAAATCTTCGACCTCCTCGGGGGGCAAGAGTAGAACCTCGAGGGCCGCTCCATCCAAAGACTTATGAAACAAGTACGCCATACGGTGGCGTGTCGTACTTGTGCAGAGCTGATTCATAGACGAAATCTTTCAAATGCACATAGGGGTCACCTACCCCAGAATATCGCTAGTAGACAGGGAGTTTCGACTGGGGTGGGACCTGGAGGTGTTGGAAGGAAGGAAGGGGATTGTCAGTGGTTTTCTGGTGGATCCAATTGTCTCCGGAGGTCATGAAGCTCCCTCTTCATAGAGTCCACTCCGCAAGAAAATCGGGAGGGGTGACGTGAGCTGTGGGGTGAGCAGGAAGGAGGGAGGGGGGATGCCTGTCAAAGAATAGGACCTCTCACGGGGAAAGGAAGCAGGTTCAGCCTTATAGAATGAGGAGACTGGAGGGGATTTGGGCCAAACCTCCCATGTCGGAAGGTAGTTGGGCTCAGAAAAATGAATAGCCCACGGACGCAAGGGAGTAGGATCCGCCATGGTGGGAGGAACATGTGGCACAGAGGCAGTAGAGGCAGAAGAGGCTGCCTGCTGGGTTGAATGATGAGATGGCGGAGATAAGGGATGCTTGCCTTTGGCAGCGGCCAGAAACTCCCGAACTTGGTCCGGGCTCAAATGTGGGAGGAGCTGACTGAATTGAGTGTGCGGGTCATCCGCCCCAGGAGGAGAGGGGGGACGAGATTGACCATCTACAACAGTAGGGGGCTGGATGTGCTCGGAGACGGTGGCTGCGGAAGGCTGGGCCACATCTTCGAGGAGCCCAATGGTCAAAGAGTCACTGGTAAGGACACGGAAGTGATCCATACCGAACAGAGGATTGTAATATAGTACAACAGTTGGAGGGGACTGACTCGAACGACCTAGACACAAATGCATACACAACCCCTAAATAATTAGGGGGACGACACAACTATCAAAATCCCCTAGACTCTAACACAACAAGAAAGGACTGTAAGATGAGAAGGGGTGTGGCAAACAAGCACTCAAGTTTGTCATGATTACCATTCAAATTTTAGGGTTTACTTGACCTTTAACAGATTGATTGATGAAATTACACTTGGTCAAAAGGGACCCTAATAGGTAAGGACTCAAGTACTTCGGTGATGCTAAGGGAGGCGCACAACTCACGCGTGAGACGGCCTAAACTAAGGGTGCAACGGGTACAACCAGCCCGACAACCGCAACGTGCGTACGGCCGCGGGGACTTACGGAGGCCCTCGGTAGGAGGCCCTGGTCAGCCCACGAGTGCTCGTAGGTGAGAGGGTCTACTCTACCAAGGAGGAAACCTAAACTACACGAAATAACAGTGTATGCATGAGCCTAAGCGCACCTAAGTGCATGCAAATGTCTATCCTAAGCTAACACAGAGCAACTAACAGGCCTCGGCTGAAGTCGCGATGACTAGATACGTCGCGACCCTATCGCGACCGGTAACCCGGGTGCGATATAAACAGAGTGCAGAGACCTATAGTTACATGCAAACAATAAGTAAACATGCTATCCTATAGTGCACTACAAGCATGGATGAACGTAAGCAACATAGAAACACTCCTTAACAAACAGAAACTGACATATGGACCGAAAGCAATAACATGCAGTGTGTACCTCAAGACGCGACCTCCACCGTTGTCGTGACTTGTCACGCCGTAAGATCCAACGCGACCCGACCAGAAGCCAACAATGAAATTAAACAGAAAATCCGAACCCTAGCAGGATTCTAACAGAGAGAAAACATGATTACTCATGACAACAAAGGATGGAGAGGACATGTACATTCCAGAACAGGAACAGGCTAAGAGAAGAGGGGGAACACGTACTTGAATTCGCGTCTGCCTTTATGGACGCGATCAGGTCGCGACGATGTGATACGTCGCGACCCAAACAGAGAACAGGAAAGACAGATAGAATGTAGAAACAAACCAAGCAGGGTTCTATTGAATAGATAAAAACACATCAGGAAGGCAAGCAAACAAACAAAATCGACGAGGCTAGCCTTGAAGGTCCCACCATGACGCTAAAAGGTGTAATCACGGGGGTGCCAACCCTCGAAACAGCAACATGACTTAAAATCAACTTAAATGGCATGGAAATAAGGAGGTGATCGCCACCTAGCTAGTTGCCATGATAGAAAAGAGACTAGGCTAACGTTGCTAGGAAGAGGAGGAGAGGACAGGTGTAGCAACCTGGATTTTTATAATAATTAAAAATCGAATTATTGGAAAAAATCAATAAAAGAAAATTAAATAATGGAAGATTCACACAAAAAGGAATTAACGAAACCCATTAAATGAAAACAAGTAATGGGCTTTATTAAATGGACCCATTAGAAATTTGTGGGTCAAATAAGAAATTATAAAAGGGGAATAATAGGAAAATACCCTAAATTCGTAACTAGAATACATTAAATAGCTAGTTTGAGTCATAATAGGATTCTGAAACCTACCTATATGGTTTAGCACGAATTTAGATCTCATCCAAGTCTAAATAGGGGTTGGAAAGCAAGGAAGGAAGGTTGGAGTTAGGAAATCTCGGAATTAAGAGGAATTAGAGATAGTAGGAATAGAAATACATACTTGCATAAATACACCTCTTAAACTCTCTGGGCAACCCTAGCTCGTTGCCAAGAGTTGCTGGACGTGGAAAAGAGGCTAAGGAGGAGAGGATTTCGTGGAAAGAAGAAGAGCTTGAAGCTTCTTCCTGTTCTTCAAGTTCTAGCCCTAGAAGACAAATCGAGTCAAAGGTAGGCATTCTTACAAGCATATACCATGAAACTTTTTCTGTAGGTTCTTCCTACCCTCTTGAACGAAACCCCAAGTTTCATATTTTCCATCCATCCTATCTTTTGTTCTTAATTTTTGAAGAACTGCAAACATGATAACCCCGAGGTGTCATGTTTAATTCAAATCTCTATGTATACTTGATCCCATGCTACGAAAGTTTTATTGTAGATACTTCATGTTGTTAGGGATCATTTGCCCCTAAAAAGCCTAAACTCATTGAGCATGTTGCTCGAATTATTAAATCAGCTGCTCCTTATGTCATGTTCTATGTTACTCATCCTTGTTCGTTCTCAACCATGTTCAAACCATGCTCTCTCTCTAATTCGATTTACTGGGAGTACTCTTACATGTCTAGTTTAATTTGCAACTGGTTTCATGATTTTTCATTGACTATATAATTAGTTATGATTTTCTAATGACCCTGTATCGAAAATTTAATGTTCTGGTCCGCAATCCAATGTCTGGTCTGACTCCTGTCAGAGTCAGGCGCAGACAAACAGAAGGCGATGCCTCGACATGTCGCTATCTGGGGCCTGATTGCGACAGCCTCCCTGTCGCGACCAAGAAGGCGACAGGTGAGCCGTCGCGTTCTCAGTACCGATTTGCATGCCCTGTCGCGACCTGTGCAAGACCCTGTCGTGTTCTGCCTGGCCCATGTCGCCATCCTTACAGCCCTATGTCGCCTTCATAAGAATTTTGAGAAAAACCCATGAAAAATATTTTTGTCGCTTTCTAAATAATCCTTACGCCTTCTTACAGTTATACGCCCAGTAAAAACCCTACTTAAAAAGGATGCTATATGAATGATTTAAAATACATGTTCACGACTTATTTCTATCTATGATTTCTCTTGCACTTGCACACACTTGAACATCCATTTATGGCTGAAATATTACAGAAAATATCTCATAATGTGCCTGGTAATTTATTGAAATAAAGTACATTAATTACCCTATTTTAAGGACTTGTATTCGTTTCTTGCATTGTTTATAATAATGATATCGACGCTCCACTGTCCTAGAATCCTCTAGAACGTCGAGCACATGTTATATACACACTTACTTGGCTTGTGGTGAACTCTCCGTCGGATATTCCTTTCGCCGGACTAGTGAACTCTTGCACAAGGCCTCCGTAAGTCTCCTCTGATCATGGATTCCCACATGGTCGACGAGCGGTTGTACCCTAATACCTATGATACCCTTTAGGGATCTATATGATCCAAACGGCTATTAGCGATTCACTCTCGTCTAAATCACGCCAGACCTCTGGACCTGTGCATAACAAGGCCAGTGGTAGGGTCGTGAGTTCCACCTGACTGCCAACACCAAGTGCGCGTGTTGTGCAACTGTTACTATCGCCTAATTAATCGACGTATTACGTGCAATGTCCACTAGCTCTCATCTATACTCTACTCGCTTACCTATTCACGTTCACTCTACTAGCTCATCTATTCATCTAGTGCTCTTATCTATTTCTTGGTACTCTATACTGGCCATTGACTGATTGTCTAAAGATAAACAATATAACCAATGCCTGGAAATATATAAAGGGCCCGATCTGGTCCTGGGATGTGCGCCCGAAAGTGCTAGTCCCATGGGAGTTAAATGATCAGAGTGTTTGGCATTACACTCAAGTGCTATCTATCTCGACTATCTATATGACAATCAAAAACACAAATGTGCTATACTCTCTCGATGTCTAGAATGACAAACAAGTGCTATACTCGTCGTGCTATTACTATACTTGTGCTAGTTGTGCTATGGCCATCCTGCTATTCGCGCTATATTCGATACTTGTGCTATTTTTGGAAACTATACTCGATCTCGTGCTATGGTGCTATCTTGTTACCTGTTGTGCTATATTTTGACTCTCTTGTACCTGCTATCTTTAGACACTCTACCATTAAATGCGTTAATTATTTAAGCCTGCTTGAGCCTGAGATTAAGTCCTACTGGGCGTTATCGCTCACCCTACGTATTTGATGTTGTATTCTCAGGTGAGACCGAGGATGACACATACACTCACGAGGAAGGGAATGACCAAGAGTGAAGCCAGGAGTACCTTGAGTCATTATGTTATCTTAGAGTTGTAGTTAGTTATTTCCTTCTGTTGCAATGTAATTGGGCCCTTTAGAATGGCTCTGATATTAGTGGTTGTAACTAGACATTTGGAAAATTATTAATGGGGAAGATTTGCTTTCGTATTATTCAGTGTGCAATGGTTTGATGTCTAGTATACGCTCTATACCTTTTCTTGCAACTGCCTTCGCGCTCCGATATTCTGCGTTGGGGCGTGACAACAGGGCACTTACTGGTGTCGCGACGGGTCTCCCGTCGTGATGAAGTTGTTGTCGTGACGCTCGCCTCCGGCATGTCTTTATGTCGTGACCCTCGTGCTCATCGCGTCCTCTGCAGTGCGGGAGAATGTTGGTGTGGACTTCTTCTGCCTTCGGCCGGCAGAGAACAAGAGCCCCTCGTCAAATGATGTTTGTATGCCTGCCAAAACAAGGAAAACAAACAAATAAACCCTGTTAGAACATATTAAGTGTAGTGTCTATCCACAAATAAAATAGAGAAGGGAATCATGGAGGAATGAACCTGGGGGTGGCTTTTAAACCCCTAGGGGTATAAAAATGTGGGAAGGAAAAGGGAATGCATCCTATCTAAGGGAAAATAGTAAAATACATGAAAAGAGAAATGGGAGGAGAGGAGAAAGAAAGCCCCAAATGGGGCGACTCCCTGGCATTATATGGTATCCTGGATCGTGTAGAAGCCTTAGAGGAAGTGGAAGTCGCCTCCCTTAAGCACCAAGCTCCTAGATGGGGAAACATTCATGACTTGGTGAAGAGAATGTGATGAAATGTGAGGGAATGAAAGGGCATAAGCTAAGTGTCGGGTCTGGCAAGATTTCGGCAGCACTTCGTGGCAAAAGACGGGGGCTCCCCCTTCTCTGAAGAAGAAGCCTTGCTTATATAGAAGAGGAGAGAGAAAATCCGTCATTAAGTGATAATGACCAAAATGAGATGATAAAATCATGTAAATCCATATGGGAGAGTCCTAGGGTAGTCCTCAAGGGTCCTTGAACCTCAAAACCGTGCAAGGATGGGTGGGAGGTTACATAGGATAGAGATAATGCCATAAGAGGATGAATTAGGAGGTGGTTGCGGAGTCCAGCACTCTCGGCTGTAGTCGCGATGGATCGTAGAGGCGCGACAGCTATCGTCGCGACAGCCATGTTGGTTGCGACCCCAAGGGCACGTGCATGGATTTGCATGTGCAATCATGACAGCCATGGAGGGCGTGACAAAGGCTAATGTGGCGCCACGACCCGTCGCGTTAAGGAAAATCGATTATTCTCAAAATATAGATCAATTATAAGGGAGAGTAATGGCCAATTAATCAATGAGGACTCTTTAGGAAGATAATTGGACGGGATAATCTGAAAATTGGGCTTTTAATGGGCTCACAACATGGCTAATGAATGGGCTCAAGGTGAGTAACCAACTTGGGGCGCATTAAGAGAACAAGAAATGTGGTTCAACTCATGGGCCAGAATCGGGTGTCTACTATGGTATCCCAGATGTTCTGATTTTAAGTTGATTGGATATAGTGAGAAAAAGCACCAGTGGTACTTGTCAAATTCTTGTAGGATGCTTAGTTTCCTGGTCTTTCACAAAGCAAAATTCAGTAGCCTTGTCCACAACAGAAGCAGAGTACATTGCAGCTGGAAGTTGCTGCACTCAATTGTTGTGGATCAAACATCAACTGGAAGATATGGTCAAACACTTCACGAGATTCCATGTTGTGTGACAACACAAGCGCAATCAACTGACCAAAATCCAATCCAACATTCAAGAACAAAGCACATTGAGGTCAGACATCATTTCATCAGGGACCATGTAAGTAATGGTGATATTCTACTTGATTTTGTCTCTACAGATAATCAATTAGCTGATATAGTTACTAAACCTCTTCCTGAAGATAGATTTACATCAATTAGAAGAGAAATAGGTATGTGCAACCCTGATTAAATTGTTGTGATATATGAAAATTCATGATTAAATTTCTGTAGTGTATGTTCAATTCATTGCAAAATTCTTCCAAGTCCTGTAACTGCGATGTATGAAGTCTGAGTGTAGGTTGTGACTCTCACGAAGTCAGAGTCTACTACAACTCATGAAGCCAGAATTGTGTACTGCGACTTTTGTAAAAGTCGGAGGCTGCACATCGACTCCACAAAAGTCGGAGTTTATGTTTATAATATAAATAAATAAATAAATAAAATTTAATTTCATTTAAAGAGGAATTTATTATAATAACGGTTCACTCATTTAATCCAAGCCGTTTATCTCCTCATCAATGGTTTGTTACTTATTCTCATTTCTATATTAGGACTTTTCCTCCTTTTCCCTAAATCACACATTTGAACTCTCTCTCTGACTCTTCTGTCGTCTTCTTCCTCTTCTCATGCGTGGTTTTCACCCTGACGGAAACGTCTTTGGAACATCTATAGGATCTCTCATTTCTGAAGAAAAGGTAGGTTCCTTGACTTCTATACACCATTTCCATACTCCTTTGACATCCCTCTCAGTCTCCTCTGTGCGTTCTTGTCTAGATGGCATCATCTAGGCTCCGGAAGGAACCATGTTCACTCCAGAACAATTCCAATGTCTATCCTCTGCAAAAGCCTCCATATGCCCCGGGAAGGTTGTAGATTTCAGTCAGTTACATGGTAGGATAGTTGGGTAGAAGAAACCCTAGCAACATTAGGTTGGTCGAAGCTGTGTCAGATTGCTGAGCCAACATTCGAGGGTGCTCTCAAGGCTTTTTATGTGTCCCTCCAAGTCACACTGAAGGATCTGTTACAGGGACAATCAAGGGTACTACCATCATAGTGTCTGAAGAGCTATTAGTGGAAATTTAGATTGCCCCAATTCTGGACACAGGATTAGCGAAGCAGTGTCTATGAGAAGCAACGATGGGAGTTATGGGAGTCTGGGGTCTGTCAGCAAGAAGGGCTCCTAGTTAATGAGTTGTCTGCAGAGAAGAAGATACTCCATTCTATCATCACCAAACATCATCACTCCCAGAGCTGGTACTCACTCCCATCAATGCCAGAGATAGCAGCTTACTCTTTGGGCCATACAGAGGCATAGGGTCAACCTACCCTCTATCATTTGGAGAGGATGGCAGGGTCTAGGAATTTGCAGAAGTCCCTCCATATGGACCCTGTGACCCTTATTTTCCAGAGGTTTCAGTAGATTTAAGTGGTGAAATTTCCGTGGCTGTTAAAGAGAAGATAGGTTTGTCTACCTTGAGGAGAAGCCACTACAATTTAGAAAGTAAGACACAAAATTTCTGGCCAAGGACTCTGTGCCATTATGCTCTCATGAAGTCTTCCTGATGAGGCACATAGCTCCTCATCTATTCCAGCAGTACAGCCTCCACAGATTGGGACTGAGGAAGTAAGAGTAGAAGTATTTGTGGAAGAACAAGAACAACAACAAGAACAAGAGCAAAGAACCACAGCTACAACAAGATCAGGCTTTTGTCCTATCTCCTGAGCAAGAAGCACCAGAAGACACAAAAATCAAGTGCTCAGAGATTTGAGGGGCAAGGGAGTAGCACAAGAAGAAGACATTCCAAGCACTACTCCATTTGAGCCTACATTTGTGAAGATCATCATGTCTCTCCACCACCCATTGAGACCCGACAAAGGGCTCAGGGGGACACCAGCAGAAGTGCAAATAATTTGATGGATTTGATGATGAAGCAGCAAGAGAGCTTGAAAATTCTACAAATGCAAGTCCAACAAATTGATGTGAAGTTTGATTTCTGTCTGAGGAGGTCCAGTAGAGGAAGGACCTTTTGCTACAGTTGTGTGCTAACAGGGCACAGGTAATTCTCCTGCTCCACCCACTACACATCAAGAGGAGCAGCAACCACCTGAGGAGCAAACAACAGCAAGAGCAACAACAGTAAGAGCAACAGCAGCAAGAGCAACAGCAGCAACAGTAGCAACAGCAAGAGCAGCAGCAGAAGTAGTCTAAGGTAGTATCTGCAGAGTTAGAGGTTCCTACAGTTAAGCTAGAGCAGCAACAACAGCAGAAGGAGTCAATGTCTGAGCAGCCTCTAGAGTCTCAGGATATGGAGGTAGTTGCTGACCCAAGGTCAAAACCTTTAAGAGGAGGGTTAGAAGGAAACTCCATAAGGATGGTCAGCCTATCTTCCCTTCTCAGCTTTTGACCATTTCCTCTCTCTTACTGATCCAACTCCTTCTACTGCCACTACTGCTTCTACACCTCCAGCTCCCACTATTGAACAACAACCGCCACCTCATTCTCAACCTACTTCATCCAATCCTCCTCCATCTAGCTCTCAACCTGAAAAACAAAATCTTCTTCAAGTATTTCATTTTCAATGTATCCTTTGAAGTACTCTTTCCAGCCTTCCAAGGCAAACATACCCTCTCTTCACACTTTAGCTCCCCATTTCTTTTTTTCTTCTTACATCTTCCACACCCTCTTCTGGCAGATCCACTCTTTCCCTTGCTGAGATTGTACCCAGTATGGTGCTTTCCTCAAAAGGTGGGCGCCAATTAAAAGACAATCCTAGCACCCTAATTCCTCCATTTTGGTATGCCTTTGTATACCATTATGAACATCATATGAACCTTTTCAAGGAATTCTATCTATCAAAGTCTTCCTTAAAGGCATGAAATGTCAGGCTATACCTTTGAGGACTGGCTTCCTTCTTTACTCCAAACCTCTCAAGTACTGTTGGCTGATGTAAATCTCATCACCCAGAAAAGCCATAGTCTCTTCCCTTCTGACTTTTTGGAACTCTATCCTGGTGAAGCCACTAAATTTCAAGCCACTCAGGCCAAAAATCAATTTATGGATATTCCCCTTCACCCGAACCTTATATTTTTGATCTATTTGGCACCCTCTTAGAGAGTTGTAAACAAGTACACAAGAATGAAGCAGTTAATGAAGCTAGATTCAGGATGGGGGCACCTGATGTGAACAAAGGCCAGTGGGAGATGCTAATCCGTGGGCAAAGAGAGATCACTCCTTCCATGGTACTTGGTTTACCATCTGGACTCATCCCAGTCTTATTGAGGCCATATCTTCTAGGAAAACTTTTGCCTAGGTTGTATTTAACAGACATATCAGAATAGCTGCAAGATTCAGAATAAAGTACAACCTTAGTCTGTCATTCCACAGATTTGTCCTCATGTATGCTCCAAAGAACTCTCAGCATATGATAGACTTTCAGAATTGTTTTGCTGAGTCTGAGAGATTTACTGAAGACCATGTGGCGCAGCGTACCCTGAAGATCATTCTGACTGCTTGAAGCTCAAAGTGTCTATCCCTGAGTATCTCTGCAAAGGTTATGAGAATCTTTGGAAATCTATTGCACATAAATGGAGTTAGAGGTACCTGGTATACTATCAAGCCAAGGAAGCAGCATATTCCCAGGGACTGCATTGGAATATAACAGTCCATGAGTTACTCCATCTGGCAGCCAACAAGAAATTTGTTCCTCTGAAGAATCCCCTGCGCTCTGGTAACTACCATAAGAGTGTTAGCTGGTTTCATCGTAGGCATATAAGTCTATAGGAAAACTCCCTTCATAGGATCCTCCTATAATATAGATTCTTCCAAGTTTGAGAACTTCTTTCTGGCAATGAGAAGAAGCTATGGCTCTTCTTAAGCGTTTCCTTGCCAAAATCCCTCCTCTATATCTCCCAAGCTCTTTATTAGCTTCCTAGATGTAACTTGTACTTACAGAAATCAAATATATATATATAATATATATATATATATAGATCTGTTCTCCACTTCTATGTGTGTGTCTCTCTCTCTCCTTGTATCTTATCCTTTCTGTAAAGCCACAAAGGGGGAGAAAGAAAGTAAGAAACAAATAATACATAGGACACAGTTTGCAAAATCAAATTTGTTTTTCACTGTCTATTTAAAAGTTTTGTCATTAACAAAAAGGGGGAGAATTGTTGAGCAACTATCCTTAGGAAAAATTGTTTAAAACTTTAAACTATTTTAACATGGTGTTTTTGCTATGACATAACCTTTTAATGACTTTCTACAAAAAAATCTACTGGAATATATCACAAAGAAAACTTGTATAATACTGTATCAACACTATCTCTTTAAGTCCACAGAGTATACTATGTACCATACTAACTCTGACTGTGGACTTTGACTCCGGAAAATTCGAAGTGTTGAACCATCTTTGACCTGTACTCCGACTCTTTGAAAGTTGAGTCTAGACTCCGAATCTCTTAAAGTCGAAGTAATCTATCGATTGATGAACATCACTCGGACTTCAGAGAAGCGAAGTCCTCACTCCGACTCTTGAGAAGTCGAAATCTCTATATTGTACTCCGACTCCCTGAAAGTCGAAGTCAGTTATTGTTTGCACTCCGACTCCCCAGAAGTCGAAGTATGACCGATTGATGCTTATCACTCCGACTTTCCAAAAGTCGAATTTGTGATCAGTCTCATTGCGACTTCTGTTAGAGTCGAAGTTCATTTTTGTATCTCTTATATTTTGACTCCGACTCCCAGAAAGTTGAAGTATATTATCAATTTATGTAGAGTCGAAGTTCATGTCTCTCTGACTCTGACTTTCCTGACCACTTCTGTACTTGATAATAATCTTTGTATGAATTTATCATGCCATAAAATCTTTGCAATCTTGATTGTATGTTATTCAATGTGTTTGTTACCCCTTTGGGTCTTTTACAGAATATATAATACTTACATATCCTACAGAATAATACTTTTTCTTATTACCATCATTTAATATTCTGTTAGGTAGGATATATTATATTCAAAATGACCACAAAAATTATCTTTGAAAAGATCTAAAATATTATACAAAATTGGTCTCTTATTTTTTGTCAGAAGTTTAGTTCTTCTTTATCGACTATTGTCTTGCAGTAAATGCGATTAGTCGATAGGGTGTCTGTCAGAGGCTCACCTACCACTGTCAGAACCTCACCTTACTTTCTGGATGTAAACTATCTGTCTTCTTTTATTGCACTGAACATCTGTCCATCTGAGGTTTTATACTTACATATATTTCGACTCACCTACCTCAAAAAGTATGGAGGGTCTTTTCTTTTGTCTTGTCCTTTATTGCAGAACATTTATGAAGCATGTCTTCAGCATGGAGTTTTACAGACCAATAAACGAAGACTGTCTTCAGGCTGTGAAGCTATAAACATAGCTGAAGTCGTTGGAAAGCCAAAAAAGCTAAAGGACTGTTGAATAACAAAAATCTCAACAGCATCTACATTCAAAGGATCAACGGCTAGTCTCTAATGGACAGTTTCAAACACAAAACTTCTTCTGAAGCATATAGAAACTGAAGTTTTGAAACAATACACCAAGAAACTAAGAGAGACAGCAACACAACTCCAATCTGCATCCACAAGCAAGAGTCTCCGAAAAAGCCTTTACTAAATTGAAAGAAAGAGGGCTTCTCCCTCAGCCTACAAACTTCAAGCTCTCAAGTTCTTAGAAGTCTTTTTTTGTAGGGTGGCATTTGTATCCTAGATCTTTTCTTCAGTCCACCCTGTTAGATTCAGAAAGAGTTAGAGCTGAAACTCCTATTTTTAATCCTTTCTAAATTCTTTGTGTTTGCTCATGCTTGTGAGCATGCACACTAGTATTTCGCTATTCTGTCTTAAGCAACCCGCAGGAGGATTGTTCCTGCAGTGCCCCTCTGTGAAGGGAAGTCCTTTTGAAGGCAGTCTTTGTACCCCTTGGTTAAGGGAAGACTTGCACGGGAGCAAGTGGGCTTGTAATACCTCTCAGGGTTGAGAGAAGGCCAAGTATTCTGGAAGTTAGTGGAAACGAAGTGGTTCCTTAGGGACTGGACGTACGACTTCCATGTGGGAAGGGGCCGAACCAGGATAAAATTTCTTGTGCATCTGTGTGATGTTTCCGCCAATTACACTGTTTCACAAACTACACTAAACACTAACAATTACTTACTGTTTTCTACTTTTAGATAAAAAATTTTAAAGCGCAAGAAGTCTATTCACCCCCCTCTAGGACATCATTAGTGCCATCTCGATCCAACAGAAAGATGAGGTCAACAAGCTCCACAAAGCAAGTTTATTAGAGTCATACTTTATCCTAATTGGGTGGCAAACATTGTCCCAGTCATGAAAAAGATGGAAGAGTTAGAATTGTATTGACTTTGGGACCTAACCGCGCGCTTGTCCTTAAAGTTGATTCCCCTTGCCTCACATTGATGTGCTCAGAGATAACACGGCGGGTATGAAACCCTCTCCTTTAGAGATGACTTCTTGGGGTACAATCAGATCAAGCTAGCTGAGGAGGACCAAGAGAAGACGGCGTTCACTACATCATGGAGAACATACTGCTATGTGGTCATGATTTCGACTTAAAAACACTGGAGCTACTTATCAAAGAGTAATGGGGCCATCTTTCATGACATGATTCACATCTATATTGAGGGTATGTGGATGACTTGGTAGTTAAGTCTAAAACATTAGCTGAACATGTTGGGGTTCTAACTAAATTCTTGCAATGGTCAAGAGAATTTCAATTGAAAATGAACCCAAGAAGTGTGTGTTGGGTGTCATCGGGTAAAATTTAGGGTTCATCGTAAGCAAGAGGGGTATCGAGATCGATCCCAATAAGGCGAAGGCAATAAGAGAGATGCTACCTCCCAAATATTTGAAAAAAAAGTTCGGATTAATCGGGCGGTTACCAATTATTCGCCGGTTTGTCTCCCAACATTCACAAAGGTGTAGACCCTTCTACGACCTCACTAAGCCGGGAGTCAAATTTCATTGGATGAGAAGTGTCAGGCGCCTTTGAAGGATTTAAAGAGTATCTGGCTAAATCCTCCTGTCCTGAGGCCACCGACTCTAGGCAAACTTTAATTCTCTATGTATTTGTCCTGGAAGACTCTGTTGGAGTTGTCCTTGCACAAGGGATGAAGAAGGTAAGGAGAGGGCAACCTACTACTTGTCTAAGCTCTCAACCCCTGTGAGCAAAGATACACATCTATGGAGAAACATGTGCTGCTCTGGTCTGGGTAGTGCAGAAAATTGAAGCATTACTTCCTTGATCACGAAGTCCACCTTATAGCCCGTATGAATCCTATCAATTCTTCCTAGAAATTATATTCTACTGATAGGATAGCACGATGGCAAAGCTTTCTCTCTCAATTTAACATCACCTACATTCAGCAAAAATCAATCAAAGGCTATGCCATAGCAGAACATTTCGCTCATCACCCTATCCCTCGATTTGATCTTGTCCATTGGAGTTTCCAGACGAGGAGGAACTAATGTCCCTTAGACAATCTGACCCTATGTGGACATTACATTTGATGGAGCTCTGAATTCTCATGGTAAGGGTATCGGGATTGTTCTCATATCACCTGAAGGGGTCACCATTCGCAGGCTTTCAGCTAGCATTCCCTGTCACAACAATATAGATGAATATGAAGCTCTGTTGCTGGACTTGAGGTCGGTACTTCTATGGTGTTACCCAATGCGAATTGTAGGTGATAGCCAGCTGATTCTCCGCCAAGTGCTCACCAAGTATCGTACACGCGATTCCAAGCTCAAGCCATATCAAGAACTTACTTCAACATATGCCAAGCTATTCTCTAAACTTTCTTTGTCCATGTGCCTCGCCATCAAATCTTCTAGAAGACGCTCTTGCCACTCTTGCCTCAACCATCAATCTTTCCTATCCAGGGGATTTGTCACCATTCACATTGAACGACGTCATACCCCAGCTGTCCAAAATACGGTGTTCTTCGGATCAAAGAGGAGATGTGAAGAAGGCAGAGAGGAAAAAACAAGAAAGAAATCATGTTATTGGAGTTATAAGAAGAGTGGATGATGAGGAGAAACCATGGTTTATGAGTTAGCAAGGTATGTAAAGATCAGTATACCTGAGGAAGCCAATAGGAGAAAAAAGAGCAATAAGGAGAATGTCAGAAATATACTTTGGTTGGTAATGTGCTGTACAGAAGAGGTCTCACTAGAGTGTTACTAAGATGTCTGGATGATGATGAAATATGGAAAGTTGTTGAGGAAGCTCATTCAGGTGTGTGTGGGGGCCATGTAAATACCCAAATGCTTGCCAATAAAATCCTTAGGCAAGGTTTTATATGGCCTACTTTAGAGGAGGATTGTTCTATTATGTCCGTCAGTGTGTTAGTGGCAACGACACACTAACAAAATCCATTCTCCATCCTCTATAACCATCCCATGGCCTTTCTCTATGTGGGCCTTCGACATCATTGGTCCCCTTGGTGATTCAAACTCCCAAATAAGTCAAAATCATACATCCTCACTGTAACGGGGAGTACTTCACCAAGTGGGCGAAAGCAGAAGCTTATGTAGAAGTCAAGATAACAACATTATGCAAATTTAGCATGAAGAATATCATCACCAGATTCGGCATCCCCAGTTCCATCATCACCGACAATGGGCAATAATTATCTCTCAGGAGCTTCAAGACCTCTCCAATAGGTACAAATTGTATTGCATCATTCCTCTCATATATCCGCAAGGCAATGGCCAGGCATAGCCACAAATAAAACCCTAATCAAAAAATCATAAAAAAGACGTGTGAGGCTAACAAGTTCTCGAATTGGCCAGACAAGCTTGTGGAAGCTCTATGGGCCTACCGCACTTCAATTCATACTCTACAGAGCAAACCTCGTTCACCTTACTTATGGAATGGAAGCGGTAGTACCATACGAGATTCTCATCCCCTCACTAAGAGTCCAACTTGACATGGACTTGTCAATCGATGAGTGATGTGAGTTGCTCCTTGCACAACTGGAGCTCTTAGATGAGAAGCGTCTGGCTGCCACGAAACACATAAAGCATATCAAAATAGACTCACTCATTTTTACCAAAAAGAAAGTGATTGAGATAAAATTCTAGTCGGTGAAATGGTCATTAAATGAATCTTTGTAAAACTCGGTGGTCCTCATTCAAAACTCCAACCGAACTGGGAACGCCCGTACGTTATTAAAGAAGCATATCCAGCAACGCGTACAGGCTAGTAAATGCTGAGGGTGAGGAACTCTCCCACCCTTGGAATGGGCTTTATCTCAAAAAGTACTACCCCTAGATAGGTGTTCGGATTTACATGGTACACGGACCCTAAAACGAAAATATCATCATTTCTAATTCATTTCTTCTTCTTGGTGAGTTAACCATAGGTATCGACACTCACACACATTTACACGCCCACCCTTGGGAACTAGAAGCACAGAATCTAAAGAAGATCAATGCTTAGCCAAGAGTCTAGGACACCACCATTTCTCCCCCTTTCGGTCTGCCAATAGGGATGGGAACCTATGGGATTGACTTTAAATATGTCGACACTTTAATGGGTAGATGTCACGGCCCAATACGGGGAGAAAAAAAAAACAAGGCAAATAAAAATGGAAAAAACCAAAACAAGGCAAATCATAAGCAAAAAGTACGATAGGAGTGGCAAAGTCCCTGTAGAGATTCAAATGAACCTGGTCGTAAGCGTGCTAATAAAAACCCCATAAGCCAAAGACTGAACCCCGATGAGTACAGGGTAGAGGAATGAGTGTCTTCCCGGTTACCCAAACCATTGACAGACCTCCTAAATACCATCTTCCCTTCTCCCTTATCAGAATGTCTCAGGTTCAAGGCGAGGCAACGGTCAACTAAAAGAGGACGTTGCCAAAAGCTACCCTTGGTGAAGGCACCACTTAAGCACGTCCAACCCTTGTTTAACATATCTAAGAATAACTAATGAAGTTTAAATGATGGTTATAGTTGCCGGGTCAGTGTACCACGTTCTTCCACTTAGAGCGATTGCCCTTTGTTCCGCTCATCTTTTTTAAGAAGGGACCATGCCGAGTTTCGGCCCATATTTCAAAATCTAAAAATTGAATATTTTCAAAAGCCAAAAACATCAAATAGTCCAAAATGATGAACTATTCTCTCCTCATTTGTATGAATGCATTGACTGCATGCTCATCCTTTAATTTCCTACTAGCATGAGTGTGATTGCTTGTTGCATTTTAATTATGTCATCTTTTTATTTGATGCCTTATTTGAATAAAGGCTTAGCCCTTTGACAAATCATGAAGTCTAATTCACTTAGTAAGTAAGGCACTGAGTCAGAACAGTTAACTAATCTGTTTTCTAAGTGACTGTAAGGCCCTCGAATTTTGTTGCATTATTGTATTGCATGTAATAATTCATGTTGTGTATGTACGTATGTAAATATCTACGTAAGTACTAGTTAGTATACTTATGTATGCATGTGTATAATTAGTTGTAAATAATGTATGAATGGTATGATGGTAGTGTGTACATGATAACGTATACATATAGCACATATATAGGTATAAGATGTGCATGGTTTCTGCTGTTTTAGAGTTCTGTCCGAAGGCCAGCTTGGCGTCAATATCAATAGACGTCGATGTTGTGTCGGCGTCAACCATATGGACGCCAACACTAAGTCCAGCGTCCACGATGTGGACGCCATTTCTCTGACCTGCATGCGTTGCAGAGCCGATTTCCGGGAGCAAGCTTGCTCACCCACTGGGGAGCTGTCCCCAACGATCTGAAGGCTTTCTTGTCCAACCTGCATGAAAGGAGAGCTTCCTCTCCTATTTACAAAGCCCTTCTGCCCCAAAACCTCTCTTGGCTCTCTTTGCAAGAGGAGAAGAAGGAGAAGAAGAAACCCTAGCTCGGAGCTGTGCAAAGACCCAACTTTGGAGGCTTCAATCTGGCGATCTGAAGCTTGTTCCGGCCATCTACCACGACAAGGGGTAGCTGGAACATCGAGGAAGGCATCCCCGACCTCGATTTGCTGTGGAGATTGCTCAGGAACCCAGAGCGAGGCTTTCTGGGAGCTTCTTGGGACTGCCCAAGGAGAGCTTCACCGCCATTTAGATCCATCTGGAGTATTTTCTAGAGGCAAGTAACACTTACACTCCATCCATGTAGATGTCAAGTAGGGTTTTATAATTTTTATGTATTTTTCCTCGTGTCCTAGATCCCCCATTCACCTTTGCATTTGGAGTTCGGTCTGTGTTTCTGCACAGACAGGACTTGGCGTCAATGCCCTTGATGCCGAGATCCCTGGTATGCGTCCAGCGATCTGGCCATCCACTCCTGGAACGGCCAGAGACCGCTGTTAAGTTCTCCAGGACAGAACAGTGAGCTGTTCTTCCTGATATATTTGATTAATTTCGATGTGTTTTCGATGAGGATATATTGTAAACCTACTATGATTGTAATATGGATGTCTGAATGTGTGGTGGGATCCTTGTAATTTCTGTGATTTGGCATAAATGGTTATTTCTGGAGAATGTATGCATGATGAGACCTAGACCATGTTCTTCACCGTTTGTGCAATTCATGTGAAGTTGGATGCCCTAAGGTTTGCTAACCATGATGGGTGAATCAGTCCATGCTCTAAATTTTTGGAATTATCTCCATGTTCCTCTGATTTATTGAATTTTCTGAAATGGAATTAGAAAAACATGTGTAGGGTTGTAAAATCTCCAGTAAATTGTGTACTGAAATAAATTCGGGAAAATTCCTGTGGTATTGTGTATATTGAGTTCAGGGTTATGATCTGCTAAAACTGAATTTTTATGTTATACATCATGATAAATTGAATTTTGAATAATAGGGAATCTATGTTAAATTTTCTGCAATTTATTTTGGATCAGAAAAAATGTGGAAATTTTCATGTGGGGTCATAAACCCGAAATTAGCATGTGGTTAAATTCTCAAGTCATTTGGACAACTATACCATGCAATATGAATTTTCCATGCAAAAATAGGTAATTAATGCATGCCTTGGTGAAATGATTTAATTTCTGTGTAATCCAACCTGATTAGTGAAATTTCCTGAATGATAAATTTTGTCATCTGTAGTGGCATGATTAGGAAAAACAGAGTCATGTTGCGAATGAGAGAAAAATGAGATGTGAGTGTCATGTATAAAATGTGTGTAAAACCGATATGTGTAATGTGTAACCTGTGCCAAGTGTGATACTGCTTCCATAGAGGGCTGTGGAACCGTACCATGGAAAAGTCCCCATGAGAAGGTTCAATGTGTTGTGATCCTAAGGGCATTAGGATGAAATCCTGGAGGTGGACAAGTACCACTGGTTAGGGTGGAGACTTGTTCTCCCGGTCTGCGCAGTCCAAGAGTCGTCACTGTATTGCCTAGGTGACGTCTATGTGTATGTGATGTGATGTGTCCTTCTTATGGTGGTTTGGACTATGTGTCACGGCACTAAAGTGTAAAATGTGAATGTGATTGTGATCATGTGCAATTGTGTTGTGAACAATGTGTAAATGTCAATGTGTAAATGTGCAATGTGTAAAAAGTGAAGTATGTGAATTAGAAATTGTGTAAAAATGTGAAACCAAAATGTGAGGATGTGAAATGGGAAGTCCATGATATGATGATCTGAAATCATGTTAGAACAGCAACATAAATGTGATTATGATCAAGTGTTATATGTGTACAATGCGTAGAATCCATGCTAGGGACAATCCTTACTTATGTGTAGACCGTTCCATGTGTGTATGCTCTCACGTTGTGGTTTGAATGAGAACATAGCTTTCATGTGTTAGATTGTAAAGTGTTAAACCACATCAAAACAGCAAGATTAAAGCATGTGAAATGGTTATGTGCATGTATACGAATGAGTAGTAACCGTGTTAGCAATATGTTCTTTCATGTATGTAAGCTAGTCATGCTAGATTGCTCTCATGTTTTAGTTTAATTGAAAGTAGAACTTTCATGTGTAGGAATGATTAGAGAGCATGTGATAGGAGATTTTGATTTAGAAAATCTGAAAGCATGAATCATGTGTTCATTAGTAGAATTTCCAAGATAAGGTTGTTAATTCAATGTCACGCATGCTATATGTGTGTCTTGTAAATGTGTATGTAAAACCTGCTATGATATGTACATGTATGGTATGTGTAGAGTTATTTGCTGAGTCTTTTAGACTCATTACTTGCTTCGGCGTACAAGTGTAGTAGGTGACACACCTTTGGAGCAGACCGTGGTAAATGACTCCGAGCGCGGGAGGAGTAGAGTAGTTTGGTGGAGCTTAGTTGTGACTTTTGCTTTTTGATGTATGTAATTGCAACATTGTACTAGCATTATCATGGAAAAATGTTTAAGTGTGGACAATTATGTATTTGATTTTCAGCAATTTAATTATGTGGACTTTTAGTTCTTTAAATGTTATCGAATCATGTATGTTAAATGTGGATGATGAATGAAATGAAAATTGTTCTTTTACTTCCGCTACTCTGTTCTTATATTCACGTGTATCTCAGCTGAATGTTATTGTTGGGTAAATGTCCCCACTGTGGCACGTTCACTATATCGACGTGGGTTGGTATAACCGTACCGATATAATGAGGGTCGCTACAGAGATTGGTATCAGAGCGTCGGTTGAGATTGCACATGAATATACATAAGTCATCATCCCCATTATATGCTAAGTCTACATAGGAATGTCCACATGTGTAGAATTGATTAATAATGAATGAAAAATAGATAAAAATTGGTTAGAAAACTTAGTAACCTAGCTCTAATGTGGCTGAAATTATTATAGCCTGGCTTCGAGAGGTCGGCGTGGTGGAGCGCCAGCCCGTGAGGACGAGCCGAGACGTGACGAGCGGGCGGAGCAGCAGGCCTCGGCACCGCAAGGTCCTATACTTCCCCCACCGCCGCCTGTGGATTATGGAGTGTTCATGCAGGTCTGGTGCAAGCCATGCAGACATAGGCTCATACTCAGGCAGCACTCCAGCACAGTTGGAGGCTCAGGTTAGACTAATAAAATGATTTATAATCTGTTTTATTTGCTTATGCGTATTATGTTTGATTGTGAATTGCTTGCTGTGTACTGTAGCAGGCTCAGTACCAGCTCAGGACCATGGTGGACCTTCTACCATGGAAGATTCAAGTGGATGCTGCCACCCTCTTTTAAGGGGAGAGCGATCCATTGTTGGCTGAAAGCTGATGAGGGAGATAGAAAGATCTTCCGAGCCATCAGGTGTGCAGATGAGGATAAGGTCACATTAGCCACCTACATGCTACAGTATGCTTTAGTTTATATGCTTGTATGTTTTGTTAAGTTAGATTTGTTAGATGGTGCTTATGAACGGTGTACTGCAGAAAGAGCTGATGTATGGTGGGCTTCATTGCTGCGTACCCGGTTTGAGGATGGAGCTATTGATGTTGCTTGGGACGAGTTCGTGAGGCTCTTTCGAGCCAAGTTCGTCCCCGAGCATGTTCAAGATCGATGGAGCACGAATTCCTATCTTTGACTCAAGGCTCCATGACTGTACTGGAATATGAGGCAAGATTTTCTGAACTCTAAATATGCACCTCATATCGTGACAGACGAGGCAGCTTCACAAAGAGTTCGTGATGGCTGAAGCCATCACTGAGGACGAGACTCGTGCGTTTGACCACCGCACTTTGGACGAGGCCCTCAGCGCTGCTTGTAGGCAGGAGGGTGAGATGGAGCAATACCTTGAAGAGAGAAAGGCTTCGCAGAAGAGACCTACAGCTACGTTCCAGCGTCAGGACAAGAAGAAAGCGGTGTACCCGACACAGCAGTGATCAGTGGCAGTCGGCAGTTCTTAGGTACCTTCTGTACGTTCCCCTAGTGTGAAGAAAGAGTGTCCCCACTATGGGAAGACACATGGTGGTACTGAATGTTGGATGATTACGGGAAAGTGCTTGAAGTGCGGAAGCAGCGCCACAAGATTAAGGATTGCCCAAGACTTCAGCAGCCAGCCCGCAGCATGGTAGTGGCAGCACGCCAGCTACAGGAAGACCAGGAAGGCCTCGAGCCCCAGCTCGAGTGTTTGCTTTATCTCGAGAGGACGCCGAGCAGTGGAGCATGTCACCGAAGGTACAGTTTTACTTTTAGGTGTGCTCGGGTTTTGTTTGATACGGGTGCTACTCACTCGTTCATTTTCGAGCGGTTCGCTAGGCAGTTAGCCCTAGAGTCAGGCGTAGAGTCTTAGGATTTAGAGGTCCTTTGTCTGTACACACCCCTGCGGGTACGGTATCGACTAGGAAGTGCATTCCGTCGTTACCTGTGTGCATTGAGGATAGAATCCTAGATGGGTGTTCTTCTTACTAAAGATGAAGGACTATGATGCTATTCTTGGTCTGGATTGGCTAGAGGAGCACTATGCGTTAGTGGATTGTCGCCGAAGAGGATTGTTTTCTGCATTCCTGGTGAGGACGAGTTCTCTCATCCCTTGCCAAGGAACATGGTGGGTAAGCTAGTCATCTCTGCCATGAAGGCGATGCGCATGGTAAACAAGGGTTGTGACGCTTTTCTTGCCAGCGTGGTGTTAGTGTCAGAGGCTGATGATTCACCTACTCTTGCAGAGATTGAGGTAGTGCAGATTTTTCCAGATGTCTTTCCTGATGACTTGTCTGGATTGCCACCGGATAGAGAGATAGAGTTTACCATAGAGTTGCTTCTGGGCACCTCTCCTATCTCGAAGGCTCCATATCGGATGGCACCTGCGAGTTAGCCGAGTTGAGGAGGCAGTTGCAAGAGTTGCTTTGATAAGGATTTATTCGCCCTAGTGTTTCCCCTTGGGGCACACCTGTATTATTCGTCAAGAAGAAAGACGGTCCACTTAGGTTATGCATTGACTACAGGAAGCTGAGCTAAGTGACTGTGAAGAACAGGTATCCCTTACTCGTATTGATGAATTTGTTTGACCAGTTGCGAGAGGCATCTGTCTTTTCTAAGATTGATTTGCGATCTGGTTATCATCAGTTGAGGATTCGGAGTGAGGATGTGTCCAAGACGGCGTTTAGAACCCGTTATGGACACTATGAGTTTTTGGTCCTTCCTTTCGGATTGACCAATGCCCCTGCAGCGTTCATGGATCTCATGAACAGGGTGTTTAGGCCTTATTTAGATAGCTTTGTTGTAGTGTTTATTGATGATGTGCTGGTCTACTCTCCGGACGAGGCCACACACCGTCAGCATTTGAGGGTAGTGTTAGAGGTTCTTCGTGAGCACAAGCTGTACGCTAGTTCAGCAAGTGCGATTTCTGGTTGCGCAGGTTCATTTCCTCGGGCATGTTATCTCCGGTGCTGTTGTTGCAGTTGATCCAGCAAAGGTCCAGGCAGTTATGGATTGGGAGATTCCCAAGACCCCTTCAGAGATTCGTAGTTTTATTGGTTTAGCTGGTTACTATCGCGATTTATTAGGGATTTTCATCCATCGCCGCCCCTTTGACTCGCTTACCAGAAAGGGAGTGAAGTTTGTTTGGTCCGAGAAGTGTGAGAGTAGTTTGCAATTATTGAAGACTAAGCTCACGACAGCCCCAGTGTTAGTCTTACCGAGCGGTGTAGAGGGTTTTGCTATCTACACGGATGCGTCTCGGATTGGTTTAGGCTGTGTGCTAATGCAGCAGAAAGGTTAGTGGCTTATTCTGCTTCTCGTCAGTTGAAGGAGCATGAGAGAACTATCCGACTCATGACTTGGAGCTCGCAGCGTGGTTCATGCACTAAAGATCTGGAGGCACTATCTTTATGGTGTCATATTGAGGTGTTTACGACCACAAGAGCTTGAAGTATCTTTTCTCCCAAAAGGAAATAAACCTGAGGCAGAGAAGATGGATTGAGTTCTTGAAGGACTATGACTTCGACCTTCAGTATCACCCTGGGAAGGCGAATGTCGTAGCGGATGCTTTGAGTAGAAAGAGGCCATCTCTCCAGCAGGATTGGAAGATGTTTGAGGATGCGGCTTGCGCGTTGACTGAGTTAGAGCCATCGCTATGCCAGGCTTTTGTAGCTCAGTTATCTCTTAGGTCCTCGGTTTTGGATGAGGTGATCGAGCAACAGAAAGCCGACCCTAGACTCTTAGAGTTAGTGGGCAAGGCAGGCATTGCTCGTGATGGGACGGTGTGATTAGATTTCATCACCGTGTTTGTGTCCCTGATTTGGTAGATGTCAGTGAGCATGTGTTAGCGGAGGCTCATAGATCGCGATTCTCTATTCATCTAGGTAACACTAAGATGTACCAGGATTTGAAGAGATCCTTTTGGTGGTCTGGTATGAAGAGGGATGTAGCGGATTATGTGTCTAGGTGTTTGGTGTGTCAGCAAGTAAAGGCCGAGCGACAGCGACCATTCGACCTTATGCAAAGGATGGACATCCCAGTGTGGAGTGGGAAGCTGTCACTATGGACTTTGTTTTGGTTTGCCTCGATCTAGAAGGGGAAATGACTCGATTTGGGTAGTTGTAGATAGATTCTCGAAGACTGCTCATTTCTTCCTATGAAGAAGAAGCAGTCAGTAGAGAGTTTAGCTAGATTGTATGTTAGCAGTATCATTAGATTGCATGGTGTGCTGAAGTCGATCATTTCGGATCGAGATCCGAGATTCACTTCGAGGTTGTGGAAGGGTCTTCAGGATGCTTTAGGTTCGGAGCTGAAGCTCAGTTCGGCGTTTCATCCCCAGACTGATGGACAGTCCGAGAGGACTATCCAAACGCTCGAGGATATGTTGAGAGCGTGTTTTTGGATTGGAAGGATGATTGGGCAGCGTGCCTATGAGTTAGCATTACCCCAGCTTCTAGCTAGTGTTCATCCCGTCTTCCACGTTTCGATGCTCGGAAGTATGTCCGAGATCCTCTCATGTGATTAGTCATGAGCCAGTGGAGATTCAGCCAGATCTGTCGTATGTCGAGCAACCAGTTGCTATTCTTGACCGGAAGGTTCAGCATCTTCGGAACAAGAGTATGGCGTCGGTGAAAGTTCTCTGGCGGAACTTCTCACGAGAGGAGGCTACTTGGGAGCTTGAGTATGCGATGAAGAAGAAGTATCCCCTTTTGTTTGAGTAGCGTCGTTCTAACTTCGAGGACGAAGTTTCTTTTAAGGGGAGAGGGTGTAAGGCCCTCGAATTTTGTTGCATTATTGTATTGCATGTAAATAATTCATGTTGTGTATGTACGTATGTAAATATCTACGTAAGTACTAGTTAGTATACTTATGTATGCATGTGTATAATTAGTTGTAAATAATGTATGAATGGTATGATGGTAGTGTGTACATGATAACGTATACATATGGCACATATAGGTATAAGATGTGCATGGTTTCTGCATGTTTTAGAGTTCTGGCCGAAGGCCAGCTTGGTGTCAATATCAATAGACGTCGATGTTGTGTCGGCGTCAACCATATGGACGCCAACACTAAGTCCAGTGTCCAGCGATGTGGACGCCAATTTCTCTGACCTGCATGCGTTGTAGAGCTGAATTTCTGGGAGCAAGCTTGCTCACCCATTGGGGAGCTGTCCCCAACGGTCTGAAGGCTTTCTTGTCCGACCTGCGTGAAAGGAGAGCTTCCTCTCCTATTTACAAAGCCCTTTCTGCAACCAGAAAACCTATCTTGGCTCTCTTTGCAAGAGGAGAAGAAGGAGAAGAGAAACCCTAGCTCGGAGCTGTGCAAAAACCCAACTTTGGAGGCATCAATCCGGTGATCTGAAGCTTGTTCCGGCCATCTACCACGACAAGGAGGTAGATGGAACATCGAGGAAGGCATCCCCGACCTCGATTTGCTGTGGAGATTGCCTAGGAACCCGGAGGGAGCTTTCTTGGGATCTTCTTGGGACTGCCCAAGGAGAGCTTCACCACCATTTAGATCCGTCTGGAGTATTTTCTAGAGGCAAGTAACACTTACACTCCGTCCATGTAGATGTCAAGTAGGGTTTTATAATTTTTATGTATTTTTCCTCGTGTCCTAGATCCCCCATTCACCTTTGCATTTGGAGTTCGGTCTGTGTTTCTGCACAGACAGGAACTTGGCATCAATGCCCTTGACGCCGAGATCCCTGGTATGCGTCCAGCGATCTGGCTGTTCACTCCTGGAATGGCCAGAGGCCGCCGTTAAGTTCTCCAGGACAGAACAGTGAGCTGTTCTTCTGATATATTTGATTAATTTCGATGTTTTTCAATGAGGATATATTGTAAACCTACTATGATATGTAATAGGATGTCTGAATGTGTGGTGGGATCCTTGTAATTTCTGTGATTTGGCATAAATGGGTTATTTATGGAGAATGTATGCATGATGAGACCTAGACCATGTTCTTCACCGTTTGTGCAATTCATGGAAGTTGGATGCCCTAAGTTTTGCTAAACCATGAATGGGTGAATCAGTCCATGCTCTAAATTTTGGGAATTATCTCCATGTTCCTTTAATTTATTGAATTTTCTGAAATGGAATTAGAAAACCATGTGTAGGGTTGTAAAATCTCCAGTAAATTGTGTACCGTGAAAAAATTCGGGAAAATTCCTGTGGTATTGTGTATATTGAGTTCAGGTTATGATCTACTAAAAGTGAATTTTTATGTTATACATCATGATAAATTGAATTTTGAACAATACAGAATCTATGTTAAATTTTATGCAATTGTATTTTGGATCAGAAAAATGTGAAATTTTCATGTGGGGTCCTAAACCCGAAATTAGCATGTGGTTAAATTCTCAGGTCATTTGGACAACTATACCATGCAATATGAATTTTCCATGCAAAATAGGTAATTAATGCATGCCTTGGTGAAATGATTTAATTTTTCTGTGTATCCAACCTGATTAGTGAAATTTCCTGAATGATAAACTCTGTCATCTGTAGTGGCATGATTAGGAAAAACAGAGTCATGTTGCGAATGAGAGAAACAATGAGATGTGAGTGTCATGTGTAAAATGTGTGTAAAACCGATATTGTAATGTGTAAACCTGTGCCAAGTGTGATACTGCTTCCATAGAGGGCTGTGGAACCGTACCATGGAAAAGTCCCCATGAGAAGGTTCAATGTTTTGTGATCCTAAGGCATTAGGATGAAATCCTAGAGGTGGACAAGTACCACTGGTTTAGGGTGGAGACTTGTTCTCTCGGTCTGCGCAGTCCAAGAGTCGTCACTGTATTGCCTAGGTGATGTCTATGTGTATGTGATGTGTCTTCTTATGGTGGTTGGACTATGTTCACGGCACTAACATGTTGTAAATGTGATGTGATTATGATCATGTGCCAATTGTGTAGTGTGAACAATGTGTAAATGTAATGTGTAAATGTGCCATGTGTAAAAAGTGAGTATGTGAATTAGAAATTGTGTAAAAATGTGAAACCAAAATGTGAGGATATGAATGGGAATCTATCCATGATATGATGATCTGAAATCATTTTAGAACAGCACATAATGTTTATATTTGTACCATGCGTAATAATCCATGCTAGGGACAATCCTTACTTAGTGTAACTATTCCACATGTGTGTATGCCTCACGTTGTGGTTTTTGAAGGAGAATGTCACGTCCCGAGAATTACGCAGCGGATATTTAATTCGAATAATTCGAGTCGATATTCGAGACGTGGACAGTCGGCAAATAAGCCTCTAGCTAGCACGCACTAATGTATGATAACACAACATCATCATAGGGCCCAAATGTGAACTCAATATAAATTGTATTCAAATCTCATTTTGCTCAATAAACTAATACAGGACTAAGACTCAATAAAAGCAAAAGTACATACTTCTCACTTCCTACTACATGTTCTAACACTCAAAATAAACTAACTATAGATAGACTCATGTTTGGAACGCTCATCACTCGGACGCATTCCCATCCTCGACTTGCTCTTCCTCTTGAACTTCATAGTCACCTAGATTGGGTAAAAGTAGGGAATGAGCAAACTAGCCCAGTAGGATTTATATCTCAATGTGCGGGCAATGATATAAGTGATTAACATTTTAGAACTAGGCAAGTACGATGAATGATATGCAAGTACGAATAAAACTCGTTAAAACATGATATATAAAACAGCTAGAGAGAGTGATTATGATAGAACGAGATTTGTGAACAAGATGACAAGATCGAACTAGCAATAGATCACTTTGTACAAGCACGCAAGAATTCACTTGATGTCAAGAACGCAAGATATCACTAATTGCATTAAATGCAGAATGGCCATATCAAGCAAGCAAGCAAGCAAGATTTCACAAGCACGATCAAGTAACACTAATCAGGCACGTAGACACCAATGTACACCAAGAAAAGATCCATCAAGAATGTACACCAGGACACGTGTATGTGGTTATGTATCTATCATTCAACAAGCAAGAAAGTACTCCCAGCGCAGATGCAACGCCAGTAATCATTATACCCCATGGTTAACAGTATATCTATGACTCGCCGTCATTGGGGCTAGATGGAGCCCTTGGACACACGCCGTGCCCTGTCAGCATCTCATGTAAATTTTTAAATGTAGATACCCACAGTCATTAATAATGGCCAATGAGAGTTTCAAAACGTAGCATGTGTAATGTCATGTTCATGATGATGATGAGAAGAAGTAATAATTAAATTGAACATGATTTCATGAGAACAATGGTCAAGAGATAAATTCGGCAGCATAACGGTACAATTTATACTTTCGTTCAATCTTTACATTAATGGCTTTAGTCTAGTTTGTAAGTCACACTCACGAGATCAAGAAGAGAAAGGATGCACGCTATCTCCAGGGAACTTCAATGGTACAACCAACTCGTCGGCCATGTGGGAATCCATGGTCAGAGGAGATTTACGGAGGCCTTGGTGAAAAGGTCGCTAGTCTACCGATTCGGAATGACCGGTAGAGAGTTTCCAATTTCCCAAGAAAAGGCTACCTAACAGTGCTAGTGTGTAGTGCGGTACGCGTGTCTCAATTCTCAAACCATCGGTCTCAAACTCGCAGGAAGCACTTGACAATATAACATGGAATAAAACTATGCACTTTAACAATCATGGTTTGCAAGATTTTATGATAACCATTATCATTTAAACGTGGAAGAACAGTAGGAAGATTAAATCACAAGAACATGAATGGATCATAACATTTAAGGAGCACTTAGAATAGCATTCATGTAATTAAAGCTTTTAAATGGGTTAATCAATTTTTAAGCCATTAAATAACAATCATGTAATGCTCAGACCCAAGACATGCAACTTACACAGTAAATATCATATTTAAACAGATCTTGGGTATATGCGGAAAACTATGCATGAAAACACGTGGTTTCAGGTAAAGTTCTGAGATCGCGACATATCCCTATAAGGAAGGCGACGGTCGTCAGATCAGGCAGGCAGAAGGCGACATGGGTTGTCGAACCAGACCGCGACAGAGGTACTGTCGCGACCCGACCTCAGAATGCGACATATCGGCCGTCGCGTTCACAGGGTCTGCGCCTGAGTCCGACATGGATCTGACATGCTCTTGGTTCAGACTACCATGATTTGACACAGGGTGATATTCATGAAACCCTATATCTCTCTATATGCTGACCTTTAGACAAAACTCACAACATAGAAAATGTCGAGGACATCTATTGAAGAACTTTTGTGTTGTGGGCTGGGTCTGAATCGGTCTCTAATTGCATGAAATACAGGAAGAAATGGAAAGCCCTAAACATGCATGACTTCATGGCGACTTACATGTTAGACTTGTAACATGAGATCTACTGACATTTGGACAAAACGTCTAACATAAAATGACAAGGACAACTAGTATAAGAACTTTGTTGTTGGGGTTTTAACCTAATTCGGTCTTGAACCTTGTGAAAAACATGAGTAAGTGAAAGTTAAATGCAACCAGAAAACGCAGTATCATGCATGACTCTATTACGAAGTTTATAACTCTCTAAATAATGATCTTAAGCAAAACATTTAACATGAAAGATGACCATATCGACTAATACAAGAACTTTCATGTTGGAGGCTTGACCTACTTCGGTCTTAAATCTCAAGCAAAACAGGAAGAACCTAAGGCTAACTGCAAACCCGAAAACACAGTATTATGCATGACTCTCTTACGGGGTTCATAACTCTCTAACTAAAGAGTTTTAGACAAACGTTGAACATGAAAGATGATCGTGACTACAAGTAGAAGAACTTTTATGTTGATGATTTAGTCTAATTCGGTCTCAAATCGTGTGAATAATAAGAAGAACGGAAAAGCTCTAACAGTGCGCGACTTTGGCAAAACGCTTATAATTCAAAATCTACTAAATGAAATTCGATGAAACCAGTGGGAAATGAAAGTTAACTTGATGCTCTACACATTGGTATAGGATATGTTAAGGTTTGGCCCGAGAAACCTACCTTTGGTCGACTTCAAGAGAGTGGTTTGTGCAGGTCGCAGCAGATGAGAAGGGGAAGAAGAACGGCTTCTTGTGGTCGTTCCACAGCTCCTCAGCCACCAAGAGCTCCTCCACACGACCCTAGCAAGTTCTAAATTCGTTCCTAGGGTTTGGGTGAAGAGTATTTAAGTAACCATGGTGTTTAGGAGTCCTATTATAACTAGGAAAAGAGGATTTCGGGATTGGCATGTTTGGTTTCCTATTTTTGATGATTTCCTCCTCCCTTTGAGTGTGTGAGGCATTAGGAAACCTCCCCTCATAGTTAGGCACGAATTTGGGTTGCCATGAATGCATGATTGCATCCCAATTCAACTCTAATTGCCTCTTTTTAATTTCAGCTTATTTATGGTTACGAATTTCTATGTATTTTCTAGCTTCATTTGATTTTTGGGCCAATGTTGTCCATTGGCCCATTATGATAATGGGTCATCAATATATAATGTTGGAAGTCTCCCCAACACTTTTATTTATTTTTGATTGCGTCGTATTTCCGTGTTAACGGTTTTCCGACTTGTTTCCTTATTTAGATAATCAGTCGCAATAACTCTTAAACCTAGCCCAAATGATTTTTATTGAACCAATTTCTTGATGGGTCATTAGAGGATATTATTTGAAGTCCATATATGATTTTTATTTAATTTTCTGACTCATCCACGTACGTGTGATAATGATGTTACGACTTATTCATGAATTACGATAATAAGTCGCGAAACACTTTAAACTTGGATGATCTGATTTTTCTTGGCACAAATTTCTTTGTGAAACATTTAGTAATAATATTTAGGGTTGATTTATAATTTTTATGAATTTTCCGATGTGTTTTAGCACATACGATAATGGTACGTATGTTTTAAATACTCCGATATTATGGAAATTATTTATTTCCATTTATTTGAATTTTATGTAATTAAAATTTTCGGGTGCTACACCCTCCCCCACTTAAGAGAATTTGGTCCCCAAATTCATTGATCATTAATTGGATTTTGAAAGTTATGATCCTTGAGTCGTTTCGGATTTAATTCTTCTAACTGGTTTCAACATCGTGGAGGTTAGTCCAACATCTACACCTATGGCCACCCGTACTATTCATTTGGTTCCTTCCACTCCTGTTTTCCTTCCACGGTTGTTATATCCATCTTACTCCACCAAAGGAACTATGGATATAATTACTAGATTATCCCTTTCCAATTTCTCCTTAATGATCTCCCCCACTTAGAAATGTACCAATAAGATCATCTAGGCTTTAACAATCATACCTCCTTCCGGGAGCTCCGCTTGCGTTATTGCATTCACGCGTCCTGACGCTTTACCACTTCTTGGTTCCTTCCAACTTGGTCTTTTAACATAGGACAGTTGGGAAGGCGGTGGTCACGACTCCCGCATCGCAGGCAAGCTCCTGCCTTCTTCCAGCACTCTCCGCTCTGTGTCCAGGCTTGTTGCAAAAGTTACAATATTCAAAAATCGTTGTTTCTTCTACTTTGATCTTTTTCTCCATGCTATAGTCCTTCCCAGTGGTTGGCCTTTTGTTGTTGTTATTATTGTTATGGGGAAAGTTCCAGTTGTATCGACTGCTCCCCTTTTTGTAAAGGTCGGCTTTGAGATGTCCTTTCCCCTCATGCCTTCCACCTTAGCCATAGTATCTTCTACCAGTTGAGCTCTTTGGACCATCTCAGTGTAGGTTTGAATGTTGTGTGGTCCGAGCCTTTCAATGAACATAGGCCTGAGCCCGTCCATGAAACGTTAGCCTTTAATCTTTCTGTTCCCACCAATGTGGGGCATACACAGCAAGTCGTGCGAACTGAGCCTCATACTCAGCCACGGACATCCCTTTCTGTTTTAGTGTGGCAAACTCTGCTGCCTTCTTCTCCTTGACTCTCTCAGAGAAATACTTTCCTCGGAATATCTCCAGGAATCCGGCCCACTCCAGTTCAGCTACGTTTGGCAGGTGGGCCGAGGTGGCCTTCCACCATGCTCGAGCATCTTTAGTAAATTGGAAAGTGGCCAGTACCACTTTCTCTCTATTGGTGCATTGCATTACTTGGAAAATCCTTTCTATCTCCTCTTGCCAATTTTCTGCCTCATCTGGGTCAGGGGATCCAGAGAAACGAGGAGGGTTCAAACTCCAAAAATTCCGGTGCATATCACCGGCTCCATTCCTTGCAGCTGCAGCCTGATTTCCAGCCTGAGCCTGAACTACATTTTGCAGGGCCTGCGTAGTCCAGCCACAGTTTCTTGCATAGCTTGCCACTGGTTGCGAGCCATTGCAGTTGTGTGAGAGTGTTATGAGGATTCTTGAGAAAAGGATGGAAACCAATTAATGTCTCCAGATACATTATAAGAGTTAATGGGTAGGAGTGTTTAATTCTTTCTAACATATTCCCAGTCTCTACCCATTCTCACCAGGAACTGTATTTAATTTCCATGACCTAGGTTCCATAGGTATCTCCTATTCCTGAGACATATCCTATTTGGTATTCCTAGGCTCTGATACCACTAAACTGTCACGTCCCGAGAATTACGCAGCGGATATTAATTCGAATAATTCGAGTCGATATTCCGAGACGTGGACAGTCGGCAAATAAGCCTCTAGCTAGCACGCACTAAATGTATATCACACACATCACATAGGGCCCAATGTTGAACTCAATATAATTGTATTCAAATCTCACATTTGTCCAAATAAACTATTACAGGACTAAGACTCAATAAAGGAAAAGTACATACTCCTCACTTCCTACTACATGTTCTAACACTCAAAATAACTAACTATAGATAGACTCATGTTGGAACGCTCATTCACTCGGACGCATTCCCATCCTCGACTTGCTCTTCCTCTTGAACTTCATAGTCACCTAGATTGGGTAAAAGTAGGGAATGAGCAAACTAGCCCAGTAGGATTTATATCTCAATGTGCGGGCAATGATATAAGTGATTAACATTTTAGAACTAGGCAAGTACGATGAATGATATGCAAGTACGAATAAAACTCGTTAAAACATGATATATAAAACAAGCTAGAGAGAGTGATTATGATAGAACGAGATTTGTGAACAAGATGACAAGATCGAACTAGCAATAGATCACTTTGTACAAGCACGCAAGAATTTCACTTGATGTCAAGAACGCAAGATATCACTAATTGCATTAAATGCAGAATGGCCATATCAAGCAAGCAAGCAAGCAAGATTTCACAAGCACGATCAAGTAACACTAATCAGGCACGTAGACACCAATGTACACCAAGAAAAGATCCATCAAGAATGTACACCAGGACACGTGTATGTGGTTATGTATCTATCATTCAACAAGCAAGAAAGTACTCCCAGCGCAGATGCAACGCCAGTAATCATTATACCCCATGGTTAACAGTATATCTATGACTCGCCGTCATTGGGGCTAGATTGGAGCCCTTGGACACACGCCGTGCCCTGTCAGCATCTCATGTAAATTTTTAAATGTAGATACCCACAGTCATTAATAATGGCCAATGAGAGTTTCAAAACGTAGCATGTGTAATGTCATGTTCATGATGATGATGAGAAGAAGTAATAATTAAATTGAACATGATTTCATGAGAACAATGGTCAAGAGATAAATTCGGCAGCATAACGGTACAATTTATACTTTCGTTCAATCTTTACATTAATGGCTTTAGTCTAGTTTGTAAGTCACACTCACGAGATCAAGAAGAGAAAGGAAGTGCACGCTATCTCCAGGGAACTTCAATGGTACAACCAACTCGTCGGCCATGTGGGAATCCATGGTCAGAGGAGATTTACGGAGGCCTTGGTGAAAAGGTCGCTAGTCTACCGATTCGGAATGACCGGTAGAGAGTTTCCAATTTCCCAAGAAAAGGCTACCTAACAGTGCTAGTGTGTAGTGCGGTACGCGTGTCTCAATTCTCAAACCATCGGTCTCAAACTCGCAGGAAGCACTTGACAATATAACATGGAATAAAACTATGCACTTTAACAATCATGGTTTGCAAGATTTTATGATAACCATTATCATTTAAACGTGGAAGAACAGTAGGAAGATTAAATCACAGAAACATGAATGGATCATAACATTTAAGGAGCACTTAGAATAGCATTCATGTAATTAAAGCTTTTAAATGGGTTAATCAATTTTTAAGCCATTAAATAACAATCATGTAATGCTCAGACCCAAGACATGCAACTTACACAGTAAATATCATATTTAAACAGATCTTGGGTATATGCGGAAAACTATGCATGAAAACACGTGGTTTCAGGTAAAGTTCTGAGATCGCGACATATCCCTATAAGGAAGGCGACGGGGTCGTCAGATCAGGCAGGCAGAAGGCGACATGGGTACTGTCGCAACCAGAACGCGACAGAGGTACTGTCGCGACCCGACCTCAGAATGCGACATATCGGGCCGTCGCGTTCACAGGGTCTGCGCCTGAGTCCGACATGGATCTGACATGCTCTTGGTTCAGACTACCATGATTGACACAGGGTGATATTCATGAAACCTATATCTCTCTATATGCTGACCTTTAGACAAAACTCACAACATAGAAAATGTCGAGGACATCTATTGGAAGAACTTTTGTGTTGTGGGCTGGGTCTGAATCGGTCTCTAATTGCATGAAATACAGGAAGAACATGGGAAAGCCCTAAACATGCATGACTTCATGGCGACTTACATGTTAGACTTGTAACATGAGATCTACTGACATTTGGACACGTCTAACATAAAAGATGACAAGGACAACTAGTATAAGAACTTTGTTGTTGGGGTTTTAACCTAATTCGGTCTTGAACCTTGTGAAAACATGAATAAGTGAAAGTTAAATGCAACCAGAAAAGCAGTATCATGCATGACTCTATTACGAAGTTTTAACTCTCTAAATAATGATCTTTAAGCAAAACATTTAACATGAAAGATGACCATATCGACTAATACAAGAACTTTCATGTTGGAGGCTTGACCTACTTCGGTCTTAAATCTCAAGCAAAACAGGAAGAACCTAAGGCTAACTGCAAACCCGAAAACACAGTATTATGCATGACTCTCTTACGGGGTTCATAACTCTCTAACTAAAGAGTTTTAGAAAACTTGAACATGAAAGATGATCGTGACTACAAGTAGAAGAACTTTTATGTTGATGATTTAGTCTAATTCGGTCTCAAATCGTGTGAATAATAAGAAGAACGGGAAAAGCTCTAACAGTGCGCGACTTTGGCAAAACGCTTATAATTCAAAATCTACTAAATGAAATTCGATGAAACCAGTGGGAAATGAAAGTTAACTTGATGCTCTACACATTGGTATAGGATATGTTAAGGTTTGGCCCGAGAAAACCTACCTTGGTCGACTTCAAGAGAGTGGTTTGTGCAGGTCGCAGCAGATGAGAAGGGGAAGAAGAACGGCTTCTTGTGGTCGTTCCACAGCTCCTCAGCCACCAAGAGCTCCTCCACACGACCCTAGCAAGTTCTAAATTCGTTCCTAGGGTTTGGGTGAAGAGTATTTAAGTAACCATGGTGTTTAGGAGTCCTATTATAACTAGGAAAAGAGGATTTCGGGATTGGCATGTTTGGTTTCCTATTTTTGATGATTTCCTCCTCCCTTTGAGTGTGTGAGGCATTAGGAAACCTCCCCTCATAGTTAGGCACGAATTTGGGTTGCCATGAATGCATGATTGCATCCCAATTCAACTCTAATTGCCTCTTTTTAATTCAGCTTATTTATGGTTACGAATTTCTATGTATTTTCTAGCTTCATTTGATTTTGGGCCAAATGTTGTCCATTGGCCCGATTATGATAATGGGTCATCAATATATAATGTTGGAAGTCTCCCCAAGACTTTTATTTAATTTTTGATTGCGTCGTATTTCCGTGTTAACGGTTTTCCGACTTGTTTCCTTATTTAGATAATCAGTCGCAATAACTCTTAAACCTAGCCCAAATGATTTTTATTGAACCAAATTTCTTGATGGGTCATTAGAGGATATTATTTGAAGTCCATATATGATTTTTATTTAATTTTCTGACTCATCCACGTACGTGTGATAATGATGTTACGACTTATTCATGAATTACGATAATAAGTCGCGAAACACTTTAAACTTGGATGATCTGATTTTTCTTGGCACAAATTTCTTTGTGAAACATTTAGTAATAATATTTAGGGTTGATTTATAATTTTTATGAAATTTTCCGATGTGTTTTAGCACATACGATAATGGTACGTATGTTTTAAATACTCCGTATTATGGAAATTATTTATTTCCATTTATTTGAATTTTTATGTAATTAAAATTTTCGGGTGCTACAGAGACATACTTTCATTCATGTGTTCGATGTAAGTGTTAAACCACCTCACACAGAAAAGCTTCAAGCTTGGAACTGGTTATGTGCAGGTCTACAATGAGTCTAACGCGTGTTAGCATATGTTTCTTGTCATAGTATTTAAGCTAGTCCATGCTAATTGCTCTCATATGTGTTTAGTTTAATGAAAAGTAGAACTTTCACATGTGTAAGAATGATTAGAGAGCATTGGATAGGAGATTTTTGATTTGAAAATCGAAAGCATGAATCAATGTGTTTTTTTTTCATTAGTATATTTCCAAGATAAGTTGTTAATTTCAGTCACGCATGCTATATGTTGTGTCTTGTAAATGTGTATGTAAAACCTGCTATGTATGTACATGTATGGTATGTGTAAGTTATTTGCTGAGTCTTTTAGACTCATTACTTGCTTCGGCGTACAGGTGTAGTAGGTGACAACACCTTTGGAGGAGACCGTGGAAGCGACTCCGAGCACGGGGAGTAGCTATTTGGTGGAGCTTAGTTGTGACTTTTGGCTTTTTGATGTATGTAATTGCAACATTGTACTAGCATTATCATGGAAAAATGTATAAGTGTGGACAATTATGTATTTGATTTTCAGCACTTTACTTATGTGGACTTTTAGTTCTTTAAATGTTATCGAATCATGTATGTAAATGTGGATGATGAATGAAATGAAGATAGTGGTTCTTTTACTTCCGCTACTCTGTTATAATTCACGTGTATCTTAGCTGATTTTATTATTGGGTAAATGTCCCCTGTGGCAACGTCACTATATCGACGTGGGTTGGTATAACTACCGTATAATGAGGGTCGCTACAGTGACTCTCAGGCACGGTAGAAGAAAGGCAAAGCATTCCACTATATATATCCCGCCAAAAGGGCATACCATATCATGTACATCATAAAAAAGGGTACCCCACTAGTCACTCATCATAAAATCAAAATGTACAAGTATGATGGTGCCTAGCTCTCTCACCCACTCTCAGCTGGTCGGGGGTGCCAGCTACTCTCGGCCTCACCTGGATCCGCTGTCGAGAGAGGAGGCGGTGGCCTCATGGAGGTGCGGGAGTTGGTGGACCGCTGGGTGCCCCGTCCCTCATGGACGTTCCTCTGGTACTCAGAGGATGTTGCAATGAAGCTCGCAGAGTAGGCGCTGGCTCGACCCTCCTCACAGCGCACTCCCTGCCGCACCGGTACCCTATCCTCGGCCTCCTGAAGTAGCCGCTCTGAGAACCCAGGCTCGTGCATTCACCTAGCACCTGCTGGAGAGGCACTCTCTCGCTCCTGCTCCCATCAGCTGCGTTCACACTCCAGCTCGGTGTATCTGCGCTTGCACTCCCTCCTCTCCACGGTCAGTAGCACACGTAGCTCCCGGCCTCACGAGGAAGGTCGACGTCCACTGGGAACCTGGGTCTGCAACTCAGACAATTACTTCATCAGCTCCGCCACCTCGGCTCCCACCAGGGTCACCTGGGTGATGGCGCTCTGAAGCTCGGCAGTCTGTGCACAAACAACACGTGTAAGTAATAAGCAGTTTACTTTCATATATATAATTGATAAATTACCCATGCAGTGACCTCGTCGCTCCGTGCCCTCCACAACGCACTACGGCCACCTCCAACTGCTCTCAGAGAGAGGTCACCTCAGGGTCCGACACCCTAGCACTCGTGGAGGCACCCGCAGGGTCGGTGCACACCATGGTCGTCTGCTCAACGTGCTGCACATGAAAAGCCAGGTCAGCACATGCAAAGGTAAGTAAAAGCAAAGGTAAATCATCTCAAACATACCAGAGTCACTAGGGCCTCACGTGCCTCGGCCAACGGGCCTCCGCACGGGCCAACTGGGTGCGGAGGGTCTCAATCAGGCCATCATAAGCATCCTGCACATGCACACATTCATTAATCAAATCATACAAATCATAATGAGCAAGTAAAGTTTAGAAGTGCATACCCTAGCTGGCCTCATGAAGTTTCGATCATCGTATACCTCCTGGTAGCGCTGGAGGTACGCATAGCTGTCCACAGCGTCGGACTCTACCACAATACCCCCACGCCGCTAGTCGGCATACTGCTCGGGGAAGCGAAGTCGTCAGTCCACCTTCCCCGGTTTTTTCCTCCCCACAACCCTTAGGCTCCACCTCCTCAAACAACATACCTGGTGCAGCCCGAGGGTCCTCATGTGAGCCTTAGGCGGAGAGGCTCGATCTCCTTCAGGCAATGGACCCCATAGGTCCTACCAAAACGAGGCCGACCACTCTCTACCCAAGGCTGCCCATGGTCGGACATGCCCAGGTACCTCTGCCATCTACCTGCATCCATGCACACATCATGTCCACATATCATATCATAAAAGAAATGCAGAGAGAAAGTAGGGTAAATACGTACCAGGAGGCCGGAAGTCGCAGATGTCACAGTGCAAGTTTGTAAATATAGGGAGAAAGAACCGCCGTCACTACCAGCAACCACCGTCTAGCAAGGGGAAGTGCGTCTGGCCGCACTTCTGTGGCACCCCCCAGGGTATATAAAATAGCTGCACACCTGCATATACGAACATGTTGATTATTTGGCTAATAAATTTATGTAGAAAATTGAGAAAGCTTAAAGCAATATCATGAACCTGAGAAGGGGAGAACCCACCCACGGTGGTCTCTCGACTGGTGCCGCTGGAGAGATCACAAAGATATAGGCCAGGAAGGCCGCCCCCACGCTAATCCCCAACTCTCACCAATCCTCCAAATCTCTAGATACCGGTAGTGGATGTCGTCTCACTTTATGCCCAGTAACATCTTCCCGAAGAATAATACCAGGAACCTCCTCAAGTCCCGGTCAACTCTCTCCACGTCTTGGGGGTCCTGGCCATACATCGTCCTGGCCAGCCCCACTGTTCGCTGCACGAACTCGTGCAGCAACTCCTTGCCTGTCTGCCTCGCCCCCGTAGACCCAGGCTCTCCAATAGCTCAACTCAATCGAGCATCCTCCGTTCGCTGAGGTCATCCACCCCCACTGCTCCAACCCCAGCAGGTCACGTGCAAACTCTTGTAGTTCGCATATTAACTCCTGTCACCGCCTCCTCCGTCCACTCGAAGGCCAGTGATCCTTGCTACATTCTCTAAAAATGAGCACCATATGCCCCAGGGTATCAAAAATGCCCTACTCATCCTATCCCACTGCTCCCTTAGTGCCTGGAGGAGGGGCTGTCCACGTAGAAGGGCTCGATCTCCAAGATCAGCCCGAACCCCATCTCCCTCACTCTCTCACGCTGAAAGTCAGGCAGCCCTCGATACGCCGCGATCAATAGCGGCTAGTGGATCCGGGGCATTATGATACCCTGCACATAGGAAGATCAAAAGCCAGGTCAGTTCAAGCCAAATACATTTAAAACCACCAAAACAACTCAAGACAGGCCAAAATTTAGTCCTCGGGTAGCCTTTCGAAGCGCGACAGACCAAGTGGTTGCGATTCGATTTGAATCGTGATTGTCTATGCTGTTGCGGTTTAGACTATGAACCACGATGACTAATCTGTCGCGATTCATGTCCCGTCTTCTCTAGCCCCAACAACCGTCTTCTCCTCCTTCCTCCCAAAACCACAATTAAGGATGAGGAGACTTATCGTCTCTCTGCGCGGAGGAGCTTCTCGACCCCCGTCTCCCTCGCCAGAGCCTTCCTCCCGTCCTTCGCCATAGTATCCCCCTTTCCTCCATCGCTGTGGCGGCTCCTCCCTCCGCTGCTGCCGCCGCGGCGTTTTTCCCCCCACGGCTAGCAACTCCTCCACCATAAGCCTGTAGGATCGAATAGGTGGATTGGATCAGATCTAGAAGGGGGGTTGAATAGATCTAATCACCAATTAATGCAGAAGCTTAAGCATTTAAAAATTACTTCGAATAAGATATCTATTCAATTAAACCCCACTGATCAGATGCAATATGTGTGATTAGTGTGTGTGAGCAAATCAATTAGTAGTGTGAGCAAAATCCCTATGCATGCATCTAGAGCAATACAAAGTCAACCACAATTCAAACCACTGCACATAGGATTTTTAGGTGGTTCAGAAATCACCTCCAGTGACTCCTATGTCCACCCCTCACACATTGAGACCACACTACTCAAAACCTTGAGTACAACACACACTGGAGCACAACGGCTCCACACACCCTTAAGCACGACGACTCAAGACACAACCGAAGTACGACGACTCCAAACCTTTGAGTACGACGACTCAAAGAAAACTTAGGAGATAGGCCACGACACCTACTCCATAGACCACTTGTGAATTCAGCAAATTCACAGCCCTTGAGCACTGCGGCTCTCAAGCACCAGAGCACAACATCTCCAACCTAGAGCACTACGGCTCCAAACCTTTAGACCACGAAGGATCCAAGTTCTGCTAGAACAGCTCAGTTAGAGAATAGATCCTCTAGCCCGATCTATCTCAATACAATGATAAAATAGAACAAACAGATTAAGTGATCTGTGTAGAACACATACACAGATCACACAATGAAAAACTGGATGAACATTCTAAGAAATAAATGAAATAGATGTGACTTGGATGTTCCTTGATGAAGAAGACTTGCAGAGCTTGGATTGAAGACGCTTGAAGGAATTCGATGGAGTTCTTCTTCAATCCACGATGCTTTGCTTCAGTGGCATCCGATTGCCAGTTCTTCTTCTTCCTTTGTTGCTTTTCTCTGCTCCTCAATCTGATGGCGCTGCTCTGCTCCCTTCTGGATGCAGATACTTTATCCTCTCTCCTCTCTCTCTCTTCTTCTTACATTCACCTTCCAAACAACACTGCTCTACTTCCCTTTCTGGACGCTAGCTCCCTTTTTCCCTTTCCTGCAGCCTGCCACACCCCTTTCTGGAGATCTCTGGTCTCTCTCTCTCCTTTGGAGTACAAGAAACATGGGTATTTATAGCCCCATGTGTCCATGTGGTGCGTGGGCACAGAAATCTAGGTCAATCCCTTGATTCCTAAGCAGCCACGTGTCCAGAAAAATTCCCATTTTTGAGCTTTAGTCGAAGTGTGTCGACACACAGGCAGACTGTGTCGACACCACTGGCTTCAACTGTTCTGACTGCTTCCTGGGACAGACATCTAGTGTCGACACACAGGTGGATTGTGTCGACGCCACTGGTTGCTTCTCTCAGAACATGCTTCTGGGACAGTCAGCTAGTGTCGACACCAGGTGGACTGTGTCGACCCACTGTGACAAATTTGTGTAACCCTGAAATATAAAGTGTAAACCATTAATACAAGATTTATCATTAAAATGTGAGATATTAAACATCAAAAACATGTTGTTTTAAGCATTGTTGTGATATGTATAAATGCATAACATGTTCAATATGTCATCATCAAAATCAAGGTATGTGATGTTCATTGGTCATCATTAAAATACAACTTTAGGAATTCCAAACACACTCAACCCAACATAGGCTTGTCGTCGTCATCGAGGTCTCTCCTCCTTCTATCGCCATCGTAGCTAGCGTTGCTTCTTCTCTCTCCATTGAGGTACCTTCACCTCGCTAGCGTTTTGAGGCTGTAGCTTCATCATCGTCGGGGATGCAGAAAGAGCTAGATATTGAGAGAGATGAGAGAGCAAGAGAATCAGGGAGAAGATAGAGTTTGAAAGATGGTAGAGTCGAAAGAGGGAAACAAAGAGGCTCTCTGGCATTTTGTAGCCTTTGGACTCGATTTGAAATGTGAAGGACACAGTAGTCGTGCTTTTGGAGATCAATTTTGATATGCGACGGGATACGTCGTTGCGATTCAGAAACGTCATCATTACCCTGTCGCTGTGTTTGAGGCGAGAATTTTAAATTTTGATGTAGAATTTGAAGTGCGATGGGATAGGTGGCCGTGATTTTTGAATACGCGATGGCTTGTACGGTCGAGGATAGGACACTGAAGCGCGACGCCTGTGTCCGTAGCGATTTAAGAGGCTCACCCGAGGGCCAATTTTTGAGGAAAAATCACAGTATTTTAGAAGTTATAATCATTATACATGTGAATTTTGCCCGAATAAAGGATGGATTTTAGTTCTTATTGTGAGTATAATCATTGCGTTTACAAATGACCACCTGGGCCATATTTTTTTTTTAGCTCTCTTACATAGTTCATCCAGTCTTTCTCTACCTCCTCCACGTTTGGGACCGGCCGCCTGAAGGTATAAATCTTCCAGAGCACTTTGATGGTGCCCGCCTCCTCTCCATCACCGTTGGTTCCAAGTTTCCCTCGTCTTGATCAGCGGTAGATGTGACGGCCCCTCGAAGTTGCGCCTTGGAAGCGCAAGTTGAGAAAGGCAACGGTGTGCATTATAGAGCAGGAACTCGGTCGCCCCGATGAGCCAGAGTTCCACACCGGGAGCTAGCCTCGTCCGCAAGTCTTTGGCTAGAAGTGGCGTCGGAGTGCATGTGAAGGCATTTCTTGACATGCTACGGAGATGATCACGCTAGTTCACACCGTGTCTTGAGTTGAGGCACGCGATTAGCAACACGCCCTTCTAAGCCCACCAAGCCATCCATGTGTCGGAGCAGGCTCTTGATGAAGATCCAGGACGAGCTCTTGGCCTTGTTGTTCATGTTGAACCACTCTATATTTACCCTTATATTTTGGTGATAACAAATTTATGATTAATTAAATATTTTAAATATATTCAATATTATGTTTTTCTCAATAAATATAAATTTATGTGATAATTAAATATTAATATATTTAATACCATGTTTTTTTATAATAAATTAAATATCATGTTTTTCTAATAAATATAATTTTATGACATTATTGATGTGTGATTTGCACTAAAAAGCTAAATCGATGTCCATCATTCAATATACATCGTTTCTATTCATAAAGTGCCACATCGATTTGCTTGAAACATGAATTTGCTCTCACACATCGATTTGCTCCCATAAGGATTTGATAAGTGAACATCGATTTGGTCTCATACAGGATTTGATAAGTGAAACTTGGATTTGCTCTCACATCGATTGCTCTCATAAGGATTTGATAAGTGAAACATCGATTTAGTCTCATAAGGATTTGATAAGTGAAACATGGATTTGCTCTCATAAGGATTTGATAAGTGAAACATGGATTTGCTCTCACATCGATTTGCTCTCATAGGAGGATTTGATAAGTGAAACATGGATTTGCTCTCACATGGATTTCTCTCATAAGGATTTGATAAGTGAAACATGGATTTGCTTAAAAACATGGATTGCCTCAAACATGGATTTGCTTCAAACATGGATTTGCTTCTCACTGATTTCATCTAGTGAAACATGGATTCACTTGTAAAACATCGATTTCACTTAAACATTGATTTCCTTATATTTCAAAATATTTTTTGGCATCTAGTGAAAATCAAATATATTTCTGACAACGATCTCTTTTATTTTTCCAGATCTCTTCTCTCTTATCAGAACAAAAAGAGCTTACCTACCACTTCTGGGAGACAACAAGAAACATAGAGGTATGAACCTTTTGACAGAAACACTCTTTTATCTAAAACTTTCTTCTATGCTTGCTAGACCTCATAGATCACAAAATATCAAAGAAAAAGAAGATGAGCAATGGTTAGACTCCAACGATTTGTTCATGCTGCTCATATAAAATGAGTAAGGCTGAAGAACAAATGTGAGCTTTCCTAAAGATCTTAAAAGAGTGTACATCCAGTGAAGAACCAAAAACTCCACATACACTCAAAGGAAAAGAGAGAAAGTGCCCGAGCCCAAGAAGAAGTGTTCAAGCTCTGAAGCCCTCAAGCTTCAAGCTCCTTCTCCTCTCTTCACTCTCTCTGTGCGCATCTTTGTAATCTGGGGTGAAGTCTTTTTTCGCTGAGAGTTTTCTTGTAGTTGGTGTTCATCTGTTCCAACTCGCAGGTTTGTTCTTTCTTTTCCTAAGAAAGATTTCTGTCGCGCTGTAGGACTGTATACAGTGTAGAACGTAGCTAGGGTTTGTGTCTAGCAGACCACATTGGGTTTGTACCAGGAGGTTGGCTTCTTGACCTGTAAAAGAAGTGGGCTGCCTTCTTGTCCGAGAAGAGAAGAAGACCAGCTGGGGTGCTGGTGTTGTATTGTCCTTGAGGGGACTGTACCCTTGGTTAGTAAAATCCCAAGAGTTTGCTTGGTGACTGGACGTAGACTTCTATGTGGGAAGGGCCAAACCAGGATAAATTCCTTGTGTCCTCTGTGTGATTGTTTTATTTGCTTCCGCACTGCTACTCTAAACTAACCAAACTTTCAAGTGATAATTTTCTATGTTTATAGGGTGTTTGGTTGTAGTTTTTTACCTCTTTATTCTCTAAAATTTAAAAAACAAAAGAAGATGCTGACTAATACATGTTTGGTAACATAATTTTTTTTTTTAAGAAAGAAACTTTACCTATGTAAAACTCTCTCTAAAAAAAATAGCTCTTCACCTATTTTTTTTTTTTTTTCAAAACACTCGTTGCTCCCCCCTCCCCCACCCCCTTCTGCGCCCTCCCCGCCTCCCTGGAAACCCCCCCCCCCCTTGCGACCTCCCCGCCTCCTTAGGCACCCCCGGCCATACCCTCTACCCTCCTCCCCCCCCCTCCGCCCCCCCCCCCCCCCCAGCCTCCCTGCCACCCTGCGCACCCCTCCCCCCCTCCCTCTGCCCTCCTCCCCCCACCTGGCGCCCTTGCGCACCCCCCCTTCCACCCCGACTTTGGCCCCCCCCTCCCTCCGCCCCTGCCCCCGCTCCCCCCATCCCCTCCGGCCCCGGCGCCCTTGCCCCTGCGCACCCCCCCCTTCCTCTGCCCTCCTCCCCCCACTCTGGCGCCCTTGCGCACCCCCCCTTCTACTAACCCGACCCCGGCCCCCCCCGCTCCTCGCCCCCGCCCCCCCCTTCCCCCCGGCGTCCGCCCCCCCCTCCTCCCTCGCCCCTGCGCACCCCTCCTCCCCTCCCCTCCAGCCCTCGGCGCCCTCGCCCTTGCGCACACCCCCCTTCCCCCCTGCCCCGGTGCCCCCCCTCCCTTGCCCCTGCACACACCCCTCTCCCCCCCCGGCGCCGTGCCCCTCCTCCTCCCTCCCTCGCCCCTGCGCACCCCTCCCCCCTTTCCCTCCAGCCCCGGCACCCTTGCCCCAGTGCACCCCCCCTTTCCCCCCGGCCCCGGTGCCCCCCCTCCCTCGCCCCTGCGCACTGCCCCCCCCTCCCTCTTCCATAATTTTTAAAATAGTTTCGGCCAACAGTAAAAAACTATTTTTCTTAATTTTAAAATTTAAATTAAAATAGAGCATAGTATATTTTTTTTAATAGAACTCACTTTTAAAAAAATTTCTCTCAAAAACCCTATTATGGGGTGTTTGGTTGCAATTTTTTACCTGTTTTTTCTCTAAATTTTAAAAACGAGAGAAGACAGATATGAAGACCCCCTTGGCAAGCAAATTTTTTTTTTAGAGCAAAATTTTTTCCTAAGTACATCTCTCTAGAAAAAAAACACGTCTGACCCTATTTTTATTTTAGAATCACTAGTTCCCTCCTCCTCTCCCCCCCCCCCACCCAACCCCCTCCTCCCCCCCCTCCCCCCCCAACCCCACCTCCTCCTCCCCCTGCCCCCCCCCCCCCCCCCCACAGACCCCCCCCTCCCCCACCCCACCTCCTCCTCCCCCTCCCCCCCCCCCCCCACACCCTTCGCCCCACCCCCCTACCCCCCATACCACCTCACAGACCCCCAGCCCCCCCCCCCCCCCCCAACCCCACTCCTCCTCCTCCCCTCCCCCCCCAACACCCCTGCGCCCCCCCCCTAGCAGCACCCCCCCCCCCCCACAAACCCCCCAGCCCCCCCCCCCAACCCCCCCCTCCTCCTCCCCCCTCCCCCCCCTCCACCACACCCCTGCGCCCCCCCCCCCCTAGCAGCACCCCCCCCCCATGCACAACCCCCCAGCAGCCCCCCCAACCCCACCTCCTCCTCCCCTCCCCCCCCCCAAACACCCCTGCGCCCCCCCCCCCCCAACACCCCTGCGCCCCCCCCCCCTGCAGCACCCCCCCCCACCCCCTGCGCACCCCCCCCCCCCCCACAGACCCTGCGCCCCCCTCCCCAACCCCACCCCACCTCCCCCCCCAACACCCCTGCGCTCCCTCCCCCCCCCCCCCCACCGACCCACCTACCAACACTTCAAATAAATTTTAAAATTTTTATTATTTTAACCAACCAAGTACCATCATATTCTCATAATTTTAAATTTAAAGTTAAAAGAGAATTCAACATTAATTTTAGATAGAATAGTTTTTTAAAAAAATTTACTCCCAACACCCCATTAAGCTTCTATTTCATTTCAGAAAAGCCTATTCACCCCCCCCCCTCTAGGTTAGCTTACTACTGCCGTACCAAAGGGCCAACAAGTGGGTATAAGAGCGAGGTTCTCTGATTAATCAAGAAGATCCATGATCTTAGAGAAGATCCATGGCAGCTCAGGATTTGCTAAAGGTCAATCAGTGATCAGACCTCCACTCTTCGACGGAGAAGATTACCAATACTAGAAAATGAGAATGGAATGCTTCATTTGAGGCATAGAGTTTAATCTGTGGCAGGTAATAGAGGTAGGTGATTTTTTTGTTGTTCCTACTGCGCAGGTACTACTGCTATACAACTCTGATAAGAATAAACTATCTTTAAACTTAAGGCTAAGAACTACTTATGTTGTGCCTTATCTAAAAAGGAATTTAGTAGAGTATCCGCTTGTAAATCTGCTAAAGGAATGTGGGATAAACTGCAGATAACCTTATGAGGAACAAATAAAGTAAAACAAACTAGGATAGATATTCTTGTTTCACAATACGAACAATTTAAAATGCTTCCAAATAAAAACATTACTACTGTGTATAATAGATTTTCAAGTATAGTAGTAGGTTTAATTCTCTTGGTAAAACTCTTTCTAATGAGGAAACCCCGTTAGAAGGATACTTAGGTCCTTAACTCTTTCATGGACACCTAAAGTAACTGCTATTGAAGAAGCCCATGACTTACCAAACTTTCTTTTGATAACTTAATAGGTTCTCTTATGGCACATGAAATTAATATGGAGCCTTAGCCACCCGATTGCGACTAATGGGTTGAACACATTTCTTGTCACTTCAGTGGCCCCTAATGGTCACTCACCTTGAGCCCATCATAGCCTTGATTTGAGCCCATTATCGATTTAAATTACCTAAAATCCCGCCCATATCACTTTGAGAGAGTCCTTAAGCTCAATAACTCTTATCCATTCATGCGTTGGCTAAAATTCACATAAATTTTGATTTTATAGTCGTGACGCATCGTGGTGCCACGTCTCTGAGTCGCGACGGTCTAAGCTGCCGCAACAGCCCATGCATTATCCATGCACGTGGACAATTCTGTCGCGACGCTGCGCCTTGGTCGCGTCTCCATGTCGCGGCCCTACGATATGCCTCGACAGCAGCTTGTGCATGCAGGCCTCTGCAACCACCTCCTTTTTATCCTCCTATGGGTCTATCTTTATCCCTAGGGAATTTTGAACCCCTTAGGTGGGATTTGGGGCCCTAAGGACTCTCCTTGAGGCTCCTAAGGACTCTCCATCCGATTGTGGGTGAGGTTATCTCCCATTTTAATTAATCTCATTTAAAGGAGATATTATCTCTTAAAAGGCTCTATAAAAGCAAGGCCTCCTTAAAGGATAGGGTGATGATCTGTCTGTCCCCTGCATTTTAATTAATTATATATTAACATATTTTGATGATTAACAAAACCAAACAAGAATTTATCAATATATCTGTTGAATATCTCATAAGTCTTAAGTACAAGAAAAAATTACCGAATTCAACAAGCCAATAAAGGTATGCATTACTAATCTGAAGCTTTAATCTTCTTTCAACATGAGATTTCTCTAAGTCCATATCGATTTCTGTTAAGTTCATAACGATTCTCTTATAAGACTGAAAGTCATGGTCGTTTCAATCAGGCGATGTCACAACGACTTGCTTGTTGAACGACTTCATAAGTTATCATAACGATTTCTTTAGAACTCGCACACGATTGCTTGTTGTACGACTTCATAAGTGATCATAACGATTTCTTTAGAACTCGCAACAACTTGCTTGTTGTAATGACTTCATAAGTTATCATAACATTTCTTTAGAACTCGCAACGACTTGCTTGTTGTAACGACTTCATAAGTGATCATAACGATTTCTTTAGAACTCGCAACGACTTGCTTGTTGTAACGACTTCATAAGTGATCATAATGATTTCTTTAGAACTCGCAACGACTTGCTTGTTGTAACGACTTCATAAGTTATCATAAGATTTCTTTAGAACTCGCAACGATTTTGCTTGTTGTAACGACTTCATAAGTTATCACAACGATTTCTTTGAACTTCGTAACGACTTGATAACCGCAACGATTTCTTTAGTTCTCGTAAC